>WEIT01020639.1:0-31763 GCA_013389985.1 Dryoscopus gambensis
TATGTAAATATTTTTTAGACTTCAGGGTTGTTGTTTTTTTCCTTCCACTAAAAATATAAAATAGCTTGTCTGTTCAATGTAATGAGAGTTCCTGGATATTTCTGCATTGCAATGTTATGCACAAATACTTGAACTAGATTTAAACAATCTGGCTCAGTTGTTGGTATCAAGCAAGCAGTGACTACACAGAAAGCAGAACAGAGCCATTCTCCTAACAGCAGGAGAGGGCACGGTGTGGGTTTAATTTACCATGTTTCTGAAGTGCATTTGGCATCCTACAGTCCCTGCCAGCCTCTCATAGCTAGACTGTTACCAGTCTGAGGACATCCTTCCTGAAAATGCAGAAGAGACCCACCTCCTACAGCAAATGCTGTAGCTATATCTCAAGCTAGGCTCAGAGAGTGCTCGGCAACCTTCTGTGGCACGACACAGAAAATATTCTGAATGTGAGCGTAAGCCAAGTACAGCTTTTTGAAGGAAACCTACATTTTGATAATAGTACAGAGGGGTAAAAATTATTCTGCAAGCTACAACATATAATCCAAACAAAAAAAATCAGTATCATCTCTCCCCTTATCTGAGGACCAGGTCTGTTCCTGAATCCATTTGTGCTTCTCAGACCAGTGCTCTTCTAACAGATACATACAGCTGTTGTCTAGTGCTCCCTGCTTAAGAAATTATTTGTTATTCATTTCCTTCTAAATCCCTATTAATCCAGGCCAAGATAAAGTGAAAATCAAAGTGCTTATAACATTTTGAGTAGATGATAAATTAAAAAATATTTATAAATAAAAGCTTAAAAGAAAACGAAACAAACCCACGCAGATGAGGCAGCCTCTCAGGCATCAGGTCTGCTCACCAAGAGCTTGTCACCTGCTCAGATGCCTGCTTCCTTGCTCTTGGTTCCAGGAAGGCAACCTTTTGTCTCCTGACCAGAATGACACTAGCTATCTAGTCTGTGACATTTCTGCTGTGCCGTGCTGCTGTCTGCTACCCTCTGTTACTGGAAATACTACAGATATTTTTGGTTAATTCTTCCTTGGGTTCACACTTCTGAAGTCCAGTTCCTTCTCTGAGCTACCTGGAAAATTCCCATAAGGACGCGTGATCCTGTATCTTCATGTGTCCCTTCTGCAGCTTTCCATAGTAGCTGTTTTCGAATTTACAGCATACATGCTTTGGCATGGCTCACACTAGATGCACTCTAGAGCGTTCTGTAGTGTGCTGGAAGAATGGGCACATGATCATGGTCACAAGAGGACTACAACAGACAGCTCTCTCACCATTTCCCTACCTTAATTCCTGTTAGAACTTAAGATGGCAGGGAAGTCTCTGCTTCCACAGGATACACATGTGAGTACACACAGAACAGGAAACAGTATTGGGGCAAAGTATAATAGCTTTGTACTCAGCCCTCAATAGTCACGATACCTGGAGACTTAGTTCCTGCTTAGACTAACATTCCCTAATCATCCACTGTGTTATTTATTAGCTGTTTCCTCCAATCTTGAGGGGAGCTGGATGTCTTGGCAAAGGTACAAGGAAGAAATATTTGTACTCAAGTTCTGCAGCTCAGTCACCTTGAGGCGCTTGGAGCCATTAACTTCAACCCAAGCTAACACAGCTACTGAAGGCTACAGAATTTGGTGCCTTTATGTCCTCTTTAACCTATCACTCAGCTTCACCTACAGCAATAAGAGCTGTTGATTGAAAAATACTGTCTCAAACCGCACATTTGGTTTTGGAGTATAAACTGAGAGACTTTTAATATGGACATAAGAGACAAAATGCACAGGGTGATTAAAACACAGGCAAGGAGTGGACTTTCTTCACAGGAAAAAATACAGAGTTTTTTCCTGAGCCAAAGGGGTTGGGAATAGCATAACACTGTCATGTGTGAAGAGGAGTACATCTGTGCTTGAAATACTGCTGCAGATAACAGAGAAGACATGACATTATAAAGATTTCCCAAAGCAATGAGACCCAGGGTGAGTCTCAGAGTAATTCCAATCTGTGATATTAGGCCTGGGACTAAGTTATTTTACTGGATATGAACAGTAGTTAAAAAAAAAAATCCATGTATTGCTTAACTAGTCTGGATTTTTCGTCTTAGCATCCTTATCCTTTATCATTTTATGTCCCTCCCTCTTTAACAGTTTAGCACTGTGCACACCCCTTTTTTCACTGCAGAGCCTGTGCAGATGCATCCCAGGGACTGTGTAAAACAACCACAGAAAACAGAAGTGCAGTCATTGCTGTGTACCTGAAATGAAAACTGAACTTACTGGGAATGAATGACATCAATAGAAATAGGTCATTTTGGCATTTACTTCTTTCTTGTATTAAACAAGATTAAAAAGTGAAGAACTAGATATGGCTTACTATATGCAGAGGGGGAGAAAGAAGAATATAACATTACTGCTAGTACCATATGGTAAAAATAATTCCTTAAGATGGTCCATTTGCTTTCAATTTAACAGTTAATAAAATACTTTTGTTTGATTTTCCCCATTTAGATCTGTAGTAGCTTAGATCCACATATGTGAGGAAACTTCCTTTCTATTATCTTTCAGAAGTAGTGTCTTTAAATATTTCTCTTCCTACTTTCCTAAGATGGTATTTTTAGACATTTTGAATTTTCTCCCTTCATCTCTAAGACACTGAGACAGACAGCTGTACCGTAGCAAGAAGTATGAATGAGTCACTGCTGTTCACTCTTCACATGAAGTTATTCAAGGTGTGAGATGTCTATGATTGATAATCTTGTCAAAGGATGGGCCCTTTCTTTATAAATCTAACATGATGTCTTACCATAGCTTCAAGGTTCAGCTGCAAAAAGAAACAGTAATTTAAGACTTGTAGGTTGCTATTTTTAAGCTTAAAGGTCCATTGCCAAGAGTTTTATATCCAAAGATGACCTTCTTTAAGATTGCTATAATCTGCTTTGGAATGTTTCTTGGATATATTCATAAAACCTATTACAGCACAAAGATATTGAAAAATTCACCAGTTCCAGTATTGATGTAGAAATCTACAATAATTTGGCTCTGATCATGTTGCAGTATATGGAGATCTTTATGAAGAATTCTTTCATCTGAAGTATTGCACAGGGCCTCTCCTTTGTCTGGGAGCACATTGTTAAAGGCAAGATACCAGAATCCATAGAATAAGGTTGCTACTGTATTTGGAGACACAGCTGAAGAGCTTCTTTTCCTCAAGCTTTCCTGAATATAATAAGCATAAAAATACACTAGACAGGAGTAGACATCTTATGCTCTGTAGCACCTGGAGGGAGCTTAGGTTGTAGGAAAAAAACACGTTTCGGATCCTAGAAACTCCAACTGACTCTTGGAGGTATGAGAAGCTGTCAGGGCGAAAATGCTATAGTAACTGGGAATTTCAGTCACCCTACTGCAGACGAAGTAAACATATCAAAAGAAGAGGCTGATCTAAATTATAAATAATGAAAAATAGTAGCAATTTGAAAAAAAAAAAATGAAAGATCCAAAGAAGTGAAGCTGCTCTTGGATTAGGCCTGATGCGTGAGCAGGAGCTGGTTCACAACATGTTAATTCAGAAACATTCTGAAATGCAGAACCTTGGCACTGAATCTCAGAAAAGCTAGTGAAAGATAAGGCAAAACTAATCAGGTGGACTAACTAACAAGGTAAGTTAACACTTGGGAGAATGAGGGCAAGAAGAAAGTTTAGGGGCACTATGTTAGAAGACTAAATATTTCCTACCAATTAAAAATTTTCAGTCAGTAAACAAAGAAACCAATGCAGCTAAAAAACCAACAACAACAAAAGCTGTCAGGTGTGATATTGCATTCTTCAGAACTGGGAGTTACTATTAAGAGGAAAATAGAAGAAATCATAAACATTGGTAAGATAAACATAAAGGAAGGCCAACAGGAAGTGTGCAATTTACCAAAGGTATTAAAAAACTAATAATAGAAACTTTTCAAACATCAAAAGCAGGACACATGCCAGAGAATCGGTGAGCCTGAAAAATGATCTATGTGTAAAACCTAATGTTGATGCCAAGGCTTCACTGTTTGCTGCAGAGAAGTTTATAGAGTTTCCCATACTGGGACTGTCCTTTACAGAGAAAGAATCTGAAGATTTATCTCAAACTGAAGTATTGATACAAGGACTTTTGTGCCTAGACAAAAATGCAAGCCACACAATAATTGTTAATCAGGACCATGTGGTATTTACCTAAGTGGTCCAGAGGAGCTCACTGGGAAGGCTATGAATGGTGCATGAGATATTGCTTAAATCAGCCCAAGCACAAGAGAAATAAAAGGTGATTAATATAATGGAAAATCTAAAAAAGAACAGAATTAGTGCACATATGGATAAATAGTATGTGTCTAGGAAAGACTTGAAGAGGAGAGTAAAGCCTTCTAGAGGAAAAGTATTATCTTATAAATCTATTTCAATTCTTTGATCCAGTCACTGAACGTGTAAGTAGCATTGATTGAATTGATACAGCACTTTTACCAGCAAGCATTTGACATCTCTTAACAGAGATGCTTAAAGGAACTAAGCTGTCATAGGAGTGGTCAAATAGATTACTAATTTTTTAGAAAATAAAGGGTGAGAATAAATAGTTGGCTTGTTGAACTGAAAGAGGTTACCAGTAAGGCCCATATGAGAAACTATACTGACTCATGCAGTTCGTTAAATGAACTGGGAAGGGACTGAAGAGTGAGGTGATGCAGTTAGTAAATGATAAAGAATTATTCAGGCTAACTAAAACTAAAGCAGGCAGTAGAGAGTTGTAGCAGGGTCTCATCCTAAGTGACTTGTTTCAGAGAAAATAAATAGGGAACAATTAACGGTAAGAATTTATTGGCAACTAATTAAGTTATGAGACAAGCAGTTCAAAGCAAACGAAAGGAAGTATGTTTTCTGCAAATCATTAAATGGGGAACTCATTGTCACAGGATGCTCTGGTGCCCAGAATTACTTTTATAAAACAATTAAGACAGATTCATGGAAAGACAGCTGATGCAGCATGGCTGAACACAACAATGTAGACTCAGCCTGTGGTTTAAGGAGCCCCTAAACAAATTAGTACAGGAAGCTGGGAGATAAAGCAATGGAAAGGTCATTCTGTAATTGCACTATTCTTACATTCTTCCCCTAAGCATCCACTTGCACCTGAGCTTCCAGGTGCCATTATAGTATGAATGCTGAGTTACCTTTCACAGGAAAGACTTGGTATATTACAAAAACAAACAAACAAAAACCTCTGTTGAAGAAAATTGAATTGCAATGTCAAGCCCTTCAGAGTTCAGAAAGATGTCATTTAAAGCTCTCCAAGCAAGATTTAACTTTTGCAGACCAAATCTGGCAAAGCTATATGCAAGTGCAAATAACTACAAAGAGGAGAAGCAATCCCGTGTAGGTGCCATGTTTAACTTGATCTCTTTATGTATTCATTTATGGTTTTATACACACATTCCACTCATGCACACACAAAAAGCCATAAAATCTAGTGCTGTAACTGGGCCCTTCATTTTACAGTTTCAGCATGAGTAATGGAAGAATGCTAAATGAAAGAAAAAAGCAATGAGGAATCTGTGAATCAGAACTGTAAAATAAAAGGGAAGAAGGTAAAACTTGAGGGAATATCACTTATAGAAGTGATATGTTTTCTACTGGTTAGCAAAGAAATTGTATCATTGAAACAAAATTAGGTAATTATTTTCAATGATGGGAGTGTGTGGAGGCCAGTGGGCCTGCTGGCCCAGGAACAAAAGGAGTCCTATGGTGGCATAAGTCCTAGGTTCTTTCCCAGCTTATGGTAACTGAGATGGCTTCCCCCAGAATGCTCTGCTCTGTTCTGTTAATGTACCCCAGTTCTGCTTCCCTGGTTGGCTCTGTTGGCTGCCACACCCCTGTTACCTGATACGCCCTCAGAGTTCCGGATTGGTTCCCTCCCCTGGACCCCTGTGGCTCTCCCAGCACTTCTCGGAAACCTTGCAGGAGGGCGGATGCATTAAAATCTCTCCTGTAGGACTCCATGCGAAGACCCTTCCTGCTCATTCATAGTCGGGCTGTTTTGCTAGCAATCCGGTGTGAGAGTGTACCTGTGTGTGTGAGAGTGCTGGCTGCACAGAGGGGCTTCCTTAGAGGTGCTTTTGGGAAGGTCGCGGCATTTCACCATCCAACATCACCGCGATAGGAGTGCATTTGGGACAGCTGGCTTGGATACAAGTTTTCCAGCACTGAATGGGATCCTGTATTGAGTAAGTTGTTGTAGGATTTCCTTCATGATCAAGTACAGACATAATGTGAAAAAAAAGGCATTTAAATATGTGTATGCATATATTTTGTATGTGAAGAATGAAGGCTGGGAAGTTTGGATCCTGAACAAATGCAGAGGAGTTTCCTTATTGGTGATTTGCTGGAGAAAGAAGAATCCAGAGCAGCATTATGTCAGAGAATCAAAATACAAAAATCGAGTGGTATGGAAAAAACAGCTAGCCCAGGTACTCTGTTTCTCTCTGGTGTCTACCTTTCTTCTTTGCAAACTTCTTATTTTAAAACTTTGATCTCTTTGCACCAGGGCTGTCTAGCTACTGAATGCCACTTTTTGGGTGCTGTTCACCTTACTTCTACTACAGGTGTCCTCACCCCACCTCTATACTGGTGGCATGACCTGCTAAAGGTATATAAATTAGCACTGTATGAAGTGGAGACCAGTGCCTGAAAGTCTTTATCCTTGAAGCTTGTTCTTTCAGTGGAGTCAAGATACTGAACAAATTTTGGCATAAGAGCTGGGCTGTGCATACAAAGCCTGGATGTCCACACAGCCTGGGTGTCCACCCGTGGTGGCTAGAAAAGTCCTGTGGGATGTGGTCAGCTTCAATCGACACACTGACTGTTTCCACTTGTGTCCTATTCAGCGGGGAGTTGCAGGACACTGTGCTGGACAAGTTGGGATGTTTCTTACATTCCCATTGGGAAGCACCATTTTATCACTGACTAACACCAGAGAAGGTACCAAGGACCATGAGCAATCTTCTCCCAGCCTCAGCATCACTTTAATGAGAATAAGAAGGGCATCTGCAGTTATGCCAGTGAGGCTAGAAGAAGATGAGGCTCACCAATTGTCATGCTTCTGGGCTTCTTTCTGAGGTTAGAAAGGCTTGGCTTTTTGCTGTGTTGCAGTGTTGGCCTGTACTCTGAATTAAAAGCATCTAAGATAGACTGATTTCAGTCTGCTTACCACAAAACAGTAAGTTATATCTTCAGGGTAACATTGCTTTACTTTGTGAAGTATGCTTCATGCTGCTTCTAGATACCTGTACTTGCTGCATCAAATGAAAGATACTCAATCTCTCTATTCATGAACTGACAGGAAAGGGGGGTATTGCATCACTGTAAGTCCCTTACTATGTGTACAGATCTGCTATTGACCTGTAAAAGTGTAAATGAGCTGAGGTTTCCTGCTTGCTCCTAAGTAGCCTGTCAGCAAATCCCAGGTGGCTCATGAAAGCAGACAAGCACGTTTTTGCTGCCCTAACAACAGATTTTTGGCCATCAGACTATGCAGAGAAGGCTCCAGCCAGGCAAGGCCAGATGAATTTCTTCAGGGACTGTCACCTCCTTCCAGGTTCCATACACCCCTGGGTCACTCCCATGTAACTAGTTATACCTTCATCATATAGGGACATAACCCAGAGGGGTGGAACAGATGAATGAGACAAGGTCTGTAAGTAAAGGTATATCCTTTCAAGTGCCGAGCTCTCACAGCTCCCATTAACTCCAACTGATCCAAACCAGTGAATTCCTAAGTACCTCTTTTGATCTAGATCATTGTTTGCTTCCCCATTGTAGTCTTTCCAGACATCTTGCTATCCTTACTTAAAATCTTAGGAGGGAAATGCATGGTGAAGACGAATTCCTGTCACACCCACAGGCATTCTGAATAACAACGTAGGCTGTTCAGGATCATTTCTCAGTCAAAAATGTGTCTCAGCTGCTCACTGAAGTTAGATAGCACCAAGCAGCCTATTTCACAGGCACCTCGTGAGAATGAAACCTTGAAAAATTATATTCTCACAGTAGTGAGAAACAAGGAGAGGGATACACATAATTGAAACACGTTTTATTTCAAAAACAAATTCAAGGAAATTTCAAGGAATTTTCTCTTATCCTTCAAGACACGATTGGGACTGTAGCAATCTTTGTAGAGTGACCAAAAATCTCTATCTGGATCAAGTTCCCACAGACCCAAATAGGAATTAAGTGCCTACATTTCTTACATGCTTAATAAATGATGTGGAGATCTCGTCACTGAACCTCAAGAGGACACAGTATTATACAACTCCCGAGGAAATCCCCAGATATTGCAGTTACATTATTTACATTATCCTCTCTTAGCTGGGATGTGCACAATCTGTCAAACACAAAATTCCAGCAGGCTCATGTATGATTCTCAGGTATTATCTTCAAGTTGTACATCCTGACATGTATACACGTCTGTACCATGGGGATGAAAATATGTCCTGGAGTTATAAATCCCATGCTTGCTTTGGAAACAAAGTCCTCATATTAGCTTTTAAACACGTGACCAGCAATCTGAGCAAAGCATAACCTCATAAAGGTCAGAAAAATGTGTGCAAGTCTGTAGACTAACCAAAGACATCTACAAATCACAAGCAGCTTACGCAAAGCTGCTGTCTTGATATTTCTTTGTGCCATTCATCATTATTTTTAGAAATAGCTAACACAGATAATATTCTTCATTTTAATTTGCAATTGTTTTGTATTCTAATTAGTACAAGGTCAAAAGGAAGGCTTTTGCGAGGAGATATGAAGTCTTTGTTGTCACCAGATGACAGCATGTTGAAAAGTTACCAAAATGCTATGGCAGAATAAAAGGGGGATTTGGGGTTTTGTTTTGCTCCTTAACATGAATTGCTGAGAATTCAGGATTTCTTTGGATCAGGGCTCAGTCATCACTTTCAGAGTGAAGACATTCCTTTGACGGGAAACAGCAAACTAGATTCTTGTTTTCCTACAATTGTATCAGCATTTACAGTGGTCTGAACTATCCCCATTGTAGTTTAAACCCACAGGAAGAGGCTCTGGGGAGAAAAATCTTCGCGTGAAAATACCCTTACACAGGTTCTAAGGGGTTTTAGTTGTTCTTGTTCTTGTCACCAAGGGGCAGGCTTCCTCTCCAGTGTCTACACCACAGGGCTTGTCCCTAGATCCTAAACCAGTAAGAAGTCCTTCGGGGGACTGTCCATCAGCTTTCCACCAACATGGTTGCAGTATAAAAAACTAGCTATGGGAGATTGGGATGCCTCCTTACCCTTGAAGGTCTGAGGGGAACACAGCGGAGCTTCAAAGGAGAACAGCTTTCTTGTAAGCCCCCTTTAGACACTGGAAGTCTGCTATTAGGTTTCCCTGGAGCCTTCTCCAGGCTGAACAACTCCAGATCTCTCAGCCTGTCTTCACAGGAGAGGTGTTTCAGCCCTCACTGGTCATTGTTGTGGCCCTCCTCTGAACCCACCCCAAGAACTCTTATGTTCTTCTTTCCTTAGGGGTCCCAGAGCAAGACACAGCACTCCAGGTGGGGTCTCACCAGAGCAGAGCAGAGGGGCAGAATCCCCTCCCTCGCCCTGCTGGCCACACTGCTTTGGATGCAGCTCGGGATGTGTTTGGCTTTTTGGGCTGCTAGTGCACATTGCTGGGTCATGTCAAGCTTCTCAACAGTCAACACCCCCAAGTCCTGGATGAAGGGATAAATAGACCCTTAGCAAGTTTGCTGATGATTCAAAACTGGGGGGCGTGGCTGATCCACCTGAAGGCTGTGCTGCCACTCAGAGGGACCTTGACAGGCTGGAGAGTTGGGCAGAGAGAAACCTAATGAGGTTCAACAAAGGCAAGTGCAGAGTCCTGCACCTGGGGAGGAATAACCCCAAGTACCAGCACAGGTTGGGGGCTGACCTATGGGAGAGCAGCTCTGTGGAGGACCTGGGACTCTTGACCATGAGCCAGTAGTGCCCTTGCAGCCAACAGGGCCAATGGTATCCTGGGGTGCATCGGGAAGAGTGTGGCCAGCAGATCAAGGGAGGTGATCTTCCCCCTGTACTTAGCCCTAGTGAGGCCACCTTTGGAGTGATATGTCCAGTTCTGGGCTCCTCAGTACAAGAAAGACAAGGAGCTGCTGCAGAGGGTCCAGTGGAGGGCCATTAAGATGATTAGGAGTCTGAAACATCTCTGTTATGAGGAGAGACTGAGGGAGCTGGGCCTGTTCAGTCGAGAGAAGAGAAGATTGAGAGGGGATCTCATTAACGCGTATAAGTATCTCAAAGGTGAGTGCCAAGAGGATGGTGCCAAACTCTTTTCAGTGGTGCCCAGTGACAGGACATGGACAATGGCCATAAACTAGAAGTTTCATCTCAACAGGAAGAAGAGCTTCTTTACACTGAGGGTGACAGAGCACTGGAACAGGCTGCCCAGGGAGGTCATGGAGTCTCCCTGTCTGGTGACATTTAAAACTCACCCTGTGTAACCTGCTCTAGGTGATCCTCCCTTGGCAGTGAGTTTGGACCAGATGATCTCCAGAGGTCCCTTCCAACCCTAACAATTCTGTGATTCTGTGATGTCTTTCTTCTCAGGTCTGCACTCAATCCATTCTCCTCCCAGCTTGTGTTTGTGCTTGTAATTACCCTGAGGCAATATGAGGTAATGCGAGCAGCAACTACTTAGCCTTTGGTTCCACTTAGGAGCGATTCATGCACTTATTTTAGGAAATTTTAGATGTACCTTTGCAGACCTAACTTAAAGAAGCTTCTCATAAGCCTCTCACTGTGTTTGCCTAAGGATTCCAGGATGTGGCAATAAATTTTACTGAAGTGAAACCTTTTTCGGTGTTTTCTGCATCCCAGTGTTTTTTGTATTTTATAATACATCAGAAAAATATGCTTGTGATTAATAGGTGTATACCTTTTTTTCTTCTGGTTTATTTTTGCAATGCAAAAGGATTTAAAATCATGTCAGAGCCATGAAATATCCTGTTTTACTTAAAACAATGACACTGTCACTAGTTTTGAAATATTGAAGACCAGTACTGTCCTAGAGGACTTTCTCATTTCTTGCACAGAACTCCTCTTTTAACTACTGTACTCACTGAAAACACAGAAAAAAATATTCAAGACTTAGATATTAAAATATAAAAACCCCCAGATTTTCATTAAAAGATGTGAGACAGGGTTTGTTATGGACCCTGGAATTCCTGGATGAAGTTCAACATGTGTCAGTAAAGACATCACCATTTCCTGCAAGCTGGATTTGGTGATTGCCATCTGATTACCTGTATCTCCAACTGCCTGCATCTCAATTAAAACTGATATTGTTATTAAACTACTTTGTGCCCGAGTCAAGGGATAATGGCAGCACGCCTGACTTGTACCTCATGGGAACCAGTATTTCTACAGCACGCATCTCAAAAGTGACCTTGTAACAGGTATCAAGTCATTGGGTGCTGGGCTTCTCCCAAAGGTAGATCAGAGTGTGGTGGTGAATGAAATGAGCCCTCTCTGCTCAGCTGCTCTTTGCCCTGAGGCCAACAGGCACAGCACAGCTGTAGGGTAAGCTAAACTGCCTTACTGTCTAAACAGTGTGTTTGCACCCAAAATGCCTTTTGGCCCTTGTCCTGTGCTAATTCCCAGCTGTAGCTGGGCAGTGTATGGAAGCCTTTGACAGGCTCCTTTTGAGTACAGGCCAAAACACTGCCAGACCTGTGCAGAGAGAACTGGACAGTTACAGCCTTGTTCCTGGTTCTGGCTGTGCTCCCTTACCTGTAGCAAATTCATTTCCTTCTTTAGGTCTGCTAAGCAGCATGCAAGACAAGATCACTGACCTGACTTGTCCCCGCACTCTTCCAACTCCCATATGCAAGACAAAGAGTTAGATTCCCAGAAGGAACAGTACTTGCCCTCTTACATGGTGTGCATACCGCATGCTGGAAAACACTGGGGTGTATTTCAGCAGCACATGGTTTCATCTGTAGGCTCTACTGTGTCGTGTTCATTGTGGCAGAGACACTGCAGACTGACTTCACAGGCTTTGCTTCAAGACATGTTAGTGGGAC
Organism: Dryoscopus gambensis; assembly: GCA_013389985.1. Taxonomy (NCBI): domain Eukaryota; kingdom Metazoa; phylum Chordata; class Aves; order Passeriformes; family Malaconotidae; genus Dryoscopus; species Dryoscopus gambensis. The sequence goes on from WEIT01020639.1 coordinate 12,124, forward strand.
ACTGTGGAGAAGGCTGAATGTTGGCAGCCCAGTGTGCATCAAGGCCAAGGGTGACTGTAGGCCCTCCATTCTCTAGTGCCTCTGAGCACCAAAGCCAACAAGAAACTTAAGGGTATACAACCAATTTGTTTTTTTAAAGCACAAGTGACTGTAAGAAAATTTGGGTCCAACTTCTCAAGAGCACGTATCCTCTTGCTGGCAGTCCCATGTACATCTACTGGGGCAAGAGTAACTTCGTAATGTCTGCTACTTAAAAGAACAGCAATTACCAAAAGAACTAGCCACTAACAACAGTGTCTTTACTTTAATCTTCAAAGAACAGATGGTGTTAATCTGGAGCTTTGCATTCCTAGAACTGCTGGAATCATGAAACTACTTGCTTCCAGCAGGACCCTGAAACACAATGTATTGCTGGGGAAAACAGTCAAAATGAGTGATCACTACAAAATATGCCTGCTGTCAAACAGACTTCATGTGAAATTCTTATCTTTTCACAAGACAAGATGTCACTCAGATGACATTTGTGGGTCTCATTCCGTTTTCAGTCACAATGGCTAAATCAGGAGTAGTCTGTGTGAGTCTCCCAAATCTGGAGTAGCTTCTAGTGACTGATACACTTTATGACAGGGTAAGACTTATAAGATCACAGTTGTGTTCACACGCCAATTTTGCACAGGAATAAATATGCAGCCCTCTGCAAGTAGGTCACATTTCAGCAGAGTTACTTCAGATTTACTTCACTGTTAGCAAGATCAGAATCAGTGACTGCCTGGAATGAAAAGTTAAGGTGACACTGATGCAATTTCTTTTGTAATTCATGTGGGGAAAGCTAAAATAAATAACACGAAAGGCCCCCACATTATTAGCTAGTGTGTTTGAAAGAATCCTGCCGTTGTGTTTTATCTTTTCTTAACTCCAAGCCAGAACATTTAAGATTTAATTATTTAGAGAAAGGGGGAGGGGAAGTGTGCCTTTTGAAGAAAGTTCCACAGGTTTCCAAACACTTCAACATTTCATCATGGCAATCAGCCAGATGCCAAACAAAATGCGGCTTTCCACCAGGGATCTGACAGGTGGCCTTTCCAAAGTTTACACACTGAAGTGAGAGCTGATGTTCTGCTGCTTATTTTTCTGCCTTTTAAGTTATTCCTTTATTGAAGCCAGACTGCAGACATCTTTCCATGTAACAAAAGATAAGATCTTTCCCTGAATATTTGGGGATTTTAGTATGCTTTTATATTACCCATATCTACTCAGGGGATTATTATTCACACGTTCAAATGAAGAAATGTTGGGCTGGCAAGGAGGAAAAACACATACGTAGGCAGGCAAAAGATAAGCTATTTGAAGCTTCACTGATAACACAGAGCCAGATACTACTGAGGTACAACACAGGGAAAAATCCCAGCTTTCCCTCGAGGTGTTTCCCCTGTCTCTGGCTGTGGAGAAGGCTGGCACCCCAGCCTCACTCATCCTCTGGCTTATTCTCTGGAGCATCTCCACCCAGCTCCATCTGCCTGGGGCTCTCCACCTGCCACTGCCTTTAGGGAGAAATAAATGCAGTCTGTGGCTGCACTGCCCTTCCATTTATCATGTCTTTCTCTCTGTTGTCTCAGGGTTTTCAATGTCTCCTCAGAATTTTGAATCCTCTAAATTGGCGAAATATCAGGGGAGACAAACTGCAGGGTGAAAATGGAAGTATGGTAGCTCTAGGTTGTGCATCTCACTTTCCTTGCTTCCTTCAGGTATGGTGTCTCTCAAAGTACACAGCAAGGTCCAGGTGAGGACGTAAGAGAAACTGAAACTTCTGTAGAAACAAATTTCTTGAAGAAACAACAACCACGATTGATCCCATGGAACTGCTCAAGACTGATAGCAAGATTACTGCAGCTCATGTCAGACTCAATTTAACTCAGTTCTGGGACCAGATTCTCATAGTTCGCAGGAGAAAACTTAGGGTGTGCCCTTACCCTCATTTATAGCCCATTTGACCATCATGAAGCCAAAGGAGAGGTGTGTATTAGAAAATTAAGTAGGTAACCAAAATTATTAGCATTTAAGAAGAAGATTCTGGCAAAGAAAGGCCTAAGTCCTATCCAAAAGTTTAGCTTACTGTCAGCAAGCAGCAGCAGGGAATATTTCCTCCTGTTGTATTCATGTTCTGATATTGCACTTCACCATAGCTTTTGAGCAGTTTCTGAAAGCTTCCCATGCGGCTAAGATTTGGCCCATGCCATCTCTTTGTTCACCATTCCTCAGGGAAGACAGGCACGAGCAGTGAAATTTGTTGGGTTGTATTTTTTTGAGGGGTTACTTTAAATTGTGGTTATGTGTGTTGACATATATCTATACTACAAAAGACAAGGCAGAAGAAGTCACCTTGTGTTGCGGTCTGTAGTTTCTGCGTTGGCATGGCAAGCCACAAACGTTCCCGGAGAGCACTGTGGGGCTGCCTCGGGAAGAGCAGCTGTTGTGCTTCCCATAGCCCTTCCGGGCGGTCCCACACTCAGGCTCCAGCTGGCTGTCGGCTCCACAACACGGTGGCGATAAAGGAGGTAAGAAGGGTCTCTGCATGGGGACCACCAAAGGACTTTATTCCCATGGCGAACACAGGCTCTCAGAAGCAGAGAGCCCGAATCGAACGTAGTCTGAGTTTTATATGGGGAAGAGGACGGCGGAGAGAGCACATGGACTAATGGTCTCAGGGTGCAGGGGCAGTACATGGGCGGAGCTGGGGTACCAGAACCAATAGGAAAAACCCAAGGGTGTGGCCAGGACTAGGGGTGGGGAAGGGAGAACAGTGTGCCAAGGGGAGACATTTAGTAAGAAAAGGAGTAGGGAAATACAGCGCTCCAACTTTGCACTTGCAGCAGGCAGGCAGGCAGGCAGACGGTGCTAAGTCTGTGCAGAACCTCAGTTCCTGGGGGAGTTTAATCCTGTGGCTGAAAGCAGCACATGTAACCCTTAGTTTTATGGAAGAATCCTCTTCTGCCAAATGGGCAAGGTTGTAGCCCATAGCACTTCTCTTATATACAAAAAAGTGTGTGTGTGTGCATATGATAGAAGTCTAGACATCAGACATGAGTCCTTGAAAATTACGTCTGTGTTGGAGTTGTTTTACGATGCCAGAATGCTGTAAAGGGACCCTTCCAATTAAACAAATAAAAATGAGAATATATGAGTAAGTATGCCAGTGGACAAATTTACTATATGCTATGAGTGTTTCATTCAGAGACAAATTATAGAACAAAGTTCTCTGTCCTTTGTACAGGGGAAATGAAAATATGGTACAATCATGCTGAATTGTCCATCCTTGGTCATAATGCTCATGTTTTGACCAGTCCTTCTCATTCAGCCCTTTGTTTTCCAAAAATCAGAGGAGGGTACCAATGAATCTATCTGCAGATTTAAGAAAGGGGAAATATACTTCAGCATCACATTTTTGTTTAAGATCTCTGTCTCTGTCCATTCATGACAATAGCAAAACAACCATAGGTTTCAGTTGTGCAGTTCAAGCACATTGCAAAATAAGCATAAAATTATTTACAATTTTAAAATTATTTACAATTGTTAGCAACATTCCACAATACTTAGAGCAGGCAGAGAAATGCTTGAACTCCTCTGTGAGTAGTAAATAAGCCAATATGGTCTTGTCATCTCTCCTCCCACTCCACACCCTTAAGAGCACAAAAAAAAAGAGAGAGAGAAGAATTATAATAGAAGTAACTCAACAAAGCAGGCAATTCCTTAGGAATTTTGTTGCATTCAAAATGCCTTTGAAATTATCCAGCAACTAAACCACAGGCTCCCTCATCCTTTTGGTCTCACAAAACAACAACATAGAGTCTTCTGTGCTCAGATGTGGTAATTACAGGCAAAATGCACAAAGGAAAGCAAATAGAACTATTTCAATTGCCAGAGCCAAATATGCAATTGTGCATCTATAAAGGTAATTACAAACCAAAAGATCAGTGATGGTTCTGGTTTCTTCAAATTACTGTTTTGCCCTGAAGAAAAACAATTATCACATAAGTAATCCTAATAATTTTAACATTTGTTTTGCATATCAGCATCAAATCTGAATGAATACTTTTTTTTTTTTAAGTGTATATTCTGAGCCAAACATTGTGTCTCTGACTAACTTCTAATTCAGGAAAGCCTTGGTCCAAAAAGCCACTGGTGGCAATAGAAACACTCCATAGAGCTTTCCACTGCTGATTCAGATTTTTTTTACTCTTCTTATCTACTTTTAAGTCACTAGTTTCTCTTGCCAAAAGCCTTTGTATATATAAGGAGCACAAAGCTGAGAGACTCCAGAGACAGGTAAATATCAAAACTTGACATATTGTACTGTTGCTTTTCAGCTCTACTGTTGATATATTGGAAATTTCTTTACTTGTTGGTATTCGTGGTCAAGGACCTGGTCAGTATTTTTGTATACAGTCATCAAATACCCTGAGTACCTCCCGAATCCTTGACCCAAATCATTGGAGAATGGCATCTAGCTACCACCTTTCAGTGCAAGTTAACCCTGCAGAGGATCCCTGTTTGTGGAGAGAAAAACACATGCCCTAATGCATAAGTATTTGAGCAAAATACCTCAAAACCAACCTACTGCCATCTACAGACCTTGATGAAGAGTCCCATTAGGAAAATTAAAAACACTAATGAAATGCCTTTGCATTGATATGATATCTGGAGTACGTTCAGCCTTTGGAAGCATTCACCATACATTCCACACCTCTCTAAACCTACCATGTTTTGTGCAGGGGAGAAAGAGCCACAAATGAAAGCAGACCTGGCTGCTTTCAGGAGCATTAGCTCTCAGGAATCAGATCACAACTCAAAAACCAGAAACAGAAATTAGTGTTATAACATTAGTGGGAGTGATCTTGATGAAACCCTGAAAGGCGGCCTCATTTCAGGGGCAGTGAGGGGAGATCAGGTCAGACTTTTCTGCTTTTTTCCCTATGGACAAGCAAATCTCCGTAGTGAACCCAGTTCACACAGTCTGGCAAGGATGAGCTGTTGAGCCAGTGAAGGAGCAGGCCAGGCTCATGCTTGATGCCTCATTTGGGCTCAGCTCAGCATCCGCATGTAGATCTAAGCCAAGGGAACCAAAGCCAGCAGGGATATTTTGGCACCTTTTCCTGGTGGCCACAGTGATCTTGCATATCTATTATGTATTTTATTTTTTTTCATACTTTACATATTTAGTCAGCTTTGTTGGCTGACGTCTCATTTTTTGGCTTGTTTCACTATGGCTTGGCTGTACCTTTGATCACTTGGCTTGCTCAAGTCTAGTATCACTTGGTTTGTAAAGCTGCTGCAGTTTCTTAATTGGACAGTTATAGACTGGAATCCATTTATGAAAGTTTTGCATTAGCATCATATTAACTATTTTTTTCATTCCTTCATTCCTTCATTCATTCATTCAGCTTGCTGAATACAGAGCAGGAGCATATACATAAATTTGGGAAGAAGGCTGAGGAGGAAGCCAATGATCAGTAAAGGTCATGAACCCTCCTCAGAACAACAATGCCATTAGCAACTCAGCACAGGGTTTATAAGGTGTTCTGTGACACGCCTTATCTCATTTTATGATACATATTTTCCTTTCCTGTATCATTATTAAGCTCTCTTTCCAAAGGACACACTCATACTGTCTTTCCATACCTCAGCTGTACGCAAGAGCTTTACCTGAGAGAAAGCTCTTGACAGGTCAAGCAATGCAAAGGATTTTGCATAGTATCTGCATATCATCCTTTCTCTAGCAAAGAGAAGCTACCAAGTACTGCTGCACCCCTCAGCCCCCTGGTTCCCACCACCGTGTTCAGAAGTCTAATTGACACAGCAGTGCTCAGAATACCTGAGAAGGACAGCATGCAGTCACAGAGGCAGGTATAGTTCCTGGCCTGGGGAATATGCAGACTAGAAAGGATCACTTATTTCTACCTCCTTCCCTTCTCCTTTCTCAAAACCCTTGTGTTTGACCCTCCTATTTCTGCCTTCATATTCCCCTTTCCCATGCCAGGCTTCCAGCTCTGCTTTCTTCAGCTGTGCTTCCTCTCTCCTCTTTGGCCATTTCCATCTCCCTCCCTGCCTGACCGTAGTCCCCTTGGGCAGATGGAGGTGGGGAGAGGAGGAGTGTGAAGGCACCTGTGAAGATTTTCAAGCCACAACACAGGGCTGCTTGCCAACTCACAAGAGGCGCTCCTTGTGCTCATCAGCAAAGTCAAATGTAATGCAGTGGGGCACAACAGGTTGAGTAAGGAGAAGAGTCCTCTTCTCACTAAGAATCACGTGAGTGTATTGCAAAAATGCTTGAAAGGACCAGTGCTTTCTCCTGTTCTGTTCTGTGCACTGTGGTGAAATCTTTCTCGACCAAAAAAGTGCAGGAGCAGCATAAGTGTGAATGCCTCCTCCCTCACTGCCCCCAAAGTGTTTTAAAGCCTCCTCAGGACTGTTGTCGTGCTAGCAAATGCAAGCATACACCATAGACACATTCCACAGGCCCGGCTGCCTCTCATAATTTCCTCCATGTGGATTTAGGGACTGAGCAGAGGCTACTTTAACTTGACACTTGTTTTAGCCCCAAGCAAGCGGACGATTCCTGAGGCAGCTGCAGGGAGTAGTTGGTGTGTGAGCAGTCACCAGCAAAGCCCTGGCTGCTGCTAAGTCACTGAGTCAGGGAGGGCTTTCTGCAGCAGCAAACAGGCTGTGGGGCATTGCAGGAGTACTCTCTGTCCCAGGAAAAGGACTGCATGGCTTTTTCATTCAATGGCAAGTAAGATGTGGTCACAGGCAGAATAAAACCAAGAGAAAAATCTTGACAAATAGCCTAGTGGCTCATGGGAGAGCTGATTATACTGAAGCTGCTGTTCTGCCTCGTGTGGTTGGGCAGACCTATCATAAGAGAAGCCCCATTGCCTTTCTTCCACTGGGACTAGGGCTTGATCCTGCCTACCCAGGAGAAACAGCAGGCAACTTGTAGCAGAAACTCCTCAGCTCTGCTCTCACAGTATGGCTTTGCTCTAGCCTCAATTCAAGACCCAGCAGGAAAAGCCACTCTGTAGCTTACGGTGGGCAAATGTTTTCATTATCAGGGCCAGATGCTGGTTTAGGATATGGGCAGAATTACATGATGACATCCCTTGCTTCTCTAGGAGTTTGATGGTGGCCTAACTCACATGGGCACACCCAGGTGAAGATGTTTAATATGTGCAGGGTTTAGCAGGAACTTGCTGTCTTCCACTCCCTGCTTGGGGTCACACTGCATTATCCCACAGTCTGCACTCACCCAGATCTCCACTGTTTTACAGGCACTTCCCATATTCAGTGTATGATTGCAAAGGAGCTTCCCCCTCCACTCTTACACAACTCCTCTTGAGGTAAACCAGTGGCAAAATTAGAAGAGGGAGCTTAAGGGCACATTTTCATTTTTGCCACAGCCAAGGAATGAGCCTCATTCTAATAAGCAAGCACACAGAAGGAGGCACTGCTGTGCCTTTTCTTCTTAGCACTCTGCAACTCAGTAGAGATTTGGAGGTGGGAATAGGGCTGCAAGGTGTAAGATGATTTACAAATGGAATATTATAGTATTCCTGGTTCCTGTGTTAATATGTAATGTTATTTCTTCAAGATGTGTGGTCATAACTAGGAGTTACTGAGGGGAGCTCAGGGCTTAGAAGATTAAATTTGGATTTGCAGCCTTTTATTTTTGGAGCATTTCTTAAAAAAATGACTCTTCCATTCTGCCAGCAGCCTTTTTGCCTACTGTGCTGATCAAGGCCCTCAGCTGTGCCATAATCAGAATGACAATAACAGATCTGTTTGAAGTCATCCAAGTGTCGTCTTGTACAGAACAGCAGTGTTGAGAGATGTTTGCGTAAGGATGAAATAACTGACTAAGAATGGTTACATTACTCTTTGACCACAGGTTGCATATGTTGCTTTGCATGCAAAAAGTCTGCCCAGAAAAAGAGGTATTGGGCCAACTGTGCCTACACTCAAAAGCTGTCAACTGGAAAAACATAGCAGTTCATGTTCAAGACCACCAGCATTTCTCTGATGGTTGCTGAGCTCAGATGAGCAATGTAATGGAAGGAGAAAGACTATCCAGATCAGTTATTATATTAAATTATATAATGCTTTTGTGTATCTCTCTCTGGCAATGTAAGGACAGGGAAAGTGGCCTCAGAAAAATAATGATTTTTAGTATGGAACATTTCAACCACCTTTTTAAGTATATTTGCGGGAGTAAATCCTCTAAAAGAAAGTGACAGAATTCTGCAGGAAGGCTTGGCATGAAAAAGAGGGCAGCAAAATGCAGCACTATAATTGAAATTAATTTTGATGGATTTTTACTATCATATGAACAAATATGGGAAAATTCTGGCTTCAGGAGGGAATAACATGGAGGAAACTGCCTACCCCATGTTAAGGTAACAACAGCTATTAATTTTAAGTAGCACAGATGTCCTTCACAGTTGTGAACTAAGCACATGAGAGTACAGTGGGTGAGTGTTCTCTGAGACTGGACTTGCCCCCAGCACTTCTTACAGCAATTCAAGATACTAAAAAAATAAACCGATTTACTGTCCCTTCCAGAGTATAAAAGAATTGAGCATTGTTTAATAATACTGAGCAGACCAACAGCAAAATTTCACAACACAGAGAACTGACACCATCAGGATAAAATACTGTGGCTTCTTTAAACATCATTACATTCTCATAAACTACACAAGACACTTTCCAGGGTGCTGGTCACTGGCAAGGCTATAATGAAAAAGATGAATAGAGCCTATAGTTTGGATGTCCTTTGAGCTCAAGAATTGTATGAAATGGGAATGGAGAAGGAAAAAATTGACACGGAGCTTCCACAAAACATGAGTTCATTCTAGGGAAGATCATACTCTGCCTGAACGACCTCTCTAATTGCTCACAGCTACACAGCCCACTGGCAAAATGGGTAGTGTTGGCAGTGGTAATAATTAACCAGCTGATTCATAGACACTTAAGTGATCAAAAATGGGCCTAAATCGGCCAGCTGGCTCAACTTGGTAGTGGAAATTGCATCAGTGGAAAAATCTATATTCTGCCTTGTTGAGGTTTAACCCCAGCTATCACCTAAGTTCCATGCAGCTGCGGGCTCACACACACCCACCTCCCAGCAGGGAGTAGGGTTGGGAAAAAAAAAGTAAAATTTGTGGGTTCAGGTAAGAACAGTTTAATAATTCAAACAGAATAAAATATACTAATAATACTAGTGATAATAGTAAGAACAATAATAGCTGTAATGAAAAAGAGAGAGAGGATAAAACCCAAGAAAGACAAATGATGCACAATACAGTTGCTCACTACCCACTGATCAATACCTTGTCCGTCCCCAAGCAGTGATTGGTGGCTCCCTGCCAAATCCCCCCAGTTTCTAGACTGAGCATGACATTCCCTGGTATGGAATATCTCCTTGGCTAGTTCAGGTCAGCTGTTTTGGTGATGCTACCCCCTAAACTCCCATGGTCCTGCTCCCTAGCAGAGCATGAGACTCTGGAAAGTCCTTGATTTAGACTAAGTACTACTTATCAACCTCTAAAACATCAGTGTGTTATCAACATTATTCTCATGCTAAATCCAGTACACAGCCCTGCACCAACTGCTAAGAAGAAAATTAACTCTATCACAGCCAAACTCAGGACATTTATGACAAATTATTAAAAAGCAGAGGTATTTTGACTATATTAGTCTAACTGTGGTAAGTATCACAGGATATTAGAAATGCCACTTTACTAACAGCCTTTAATCGAGTTTGGTCTGCGTAGTGTTCATGTAGTAATCATGTAGCCTGCTCACAGCAGGCTCACATATACCCAATTATACCTGGGGCATGTGGTCAAAGATCGATGGATTCCAGTGGTTCTGAGATCAGGAGCTGAGTGTTGAGGGAAACACAAAATTAAACAGTTTCAGAAAAACTCCCCAGTAAGACACAAGAAGATCCCAACAGAATGGTACCAGTGTCACTGAAATGTAAATGCTGGTGTGCTACTGAGTTCCACTCCTATGACGCTACAGGCCTCGAAACCAGCAACCTCCTCTAAAAAGTCTCCATTTTCAAAACAGGCTTCATGCAGAAGATTATCCGAGATAACAGGATATAGCTAATCAGAGCTGCACAGCTTGCCTATTGTATTCATTTTCTGTCAAATGACAAGAGCAAACACATATGTTGTTGGCAATGCTGCTGCAAATGTAGTCTTTTTCATTATAGCTCTGCCATTGCCAATGTAAGAGCTAAATATATTGACAGCTTAGTTCACAGCTAGTCTAAAATAACCAAAGCAAGATAAATTTCTGAAGCATTTAATTATTTTCTTTTTTGTTGTTACGTAAAGTAGTCAGAGTTTCTATACACAGGAGGACATAAGTGGAATAAGCTGGATCAGACAACATATAGACATTACTTGTGACATATGAAATTTAAATGGGGTAAGGTTACTCACCTTTGCTTGGAACAAGGAATGTTTGAAACGTAAGAACATCCTACAACAAAGACCAATGCTCCTAGTGAGAAATTATTTTTTTGGGAAAACACATCACCCAGCTCAGAACCAACATTTGATATTCAGTTCAGCCTGCCCTGATTTCAGCATGAGACTGGACTATCTGCTAGCTCTTTCCATGGCTCCCTCCAAGTCACAATTGAGGAACAGAAGTTCATTTAGTCTGGTTAGCTCTAGCCCTGCCATTATGTCAGCTCCTCCTGTTTTCTGGATCAGTGGCAGCCTCCAGTTATTACCCAGTGGCCTGAGTCCAAGGCTGAACTTTGCAGAGGCTGAAGCATAAAACAGCAGAAGTCTGATGCTGGTGATGAGCCAGAACACTTGGCTTCCAAATCATGATAAAAACTGCACTAATACTTTTTTTTTTCCTCCTGTTTGAAGGGTCCTGGTTTTTTGATCTGTCCAGTGTAGATCTCATCAGTAAAGGGCTTTTACACACATGTTTTCATACACTGCTGCCATTGCCCTTTGTTCCAGAGCTAAGTGTTGGCAGAATAAGTCCAGTCATCATAAAATGTATTATTATGTGCAGACACACTATTGAATAAAATCAGTCTTGATCAGAACAGAAGTGTCTGAACACAGCCCGGTGCTCTTTCATTCTGGGATTAATTAAGACTGAGGAAAACACTGCTGAATCCTCCTCTGGAAGACCAAATCCAAGCTCTTTTTGAAGGCACATCATGAACATTTGCTCCTACATGTTATTTCTGTGTTTCGTAGCAGAAGCTCATTAGCAATTCAGTAGTGAAGGGATTACTCATTAGCTGGTAGCAATATGGAGCTGAAAGCCACATAAGAGTGCCAAAGGAGCCTTTTATCTGTATTGTGTGTGCCAGATAAAGGACCAAAGCAAAAAAATAGCAAAGGCTTGGAAGTCTTGACTTAAGTGTTGTTCTTTCAGTCAAAATAATTTTTGTGAAAAACCTCAAAAATACTTGGGGCCAGCTCTTACAGCGAATGAATGAACTTTTAAGGTTTGCATGCAGCAAGGGAAGGTCCAAAAGTAAGCAGCAGAAAGACTTCCCCAGGCTTGGCACTGCAGCAAGAACATGTGCAGATCAGATACTCCTATTGCCAGAAGTCCTTCACGTAAGCTCCGCTGCAGTAATTACATGAGCTATTGTATGTGCATTTACATCTTTATAAAAGGAAAAACCCAACAGACAAACTGATGGCAGCTGCCCACAATGGATCCATTGGTAGTGGAGGAGCTCACGTTCATTCCATTTTCAGACACTGTTAAAAAAAAACTTTTCTAAGTGTTTAGTCAGTGTCCAGATACAATATATTAGTAAAATGTTATGAAAATTCACATGGCCATATTTCACTGAAAAGAGATTCTATACCCTTCACTGGACTTTTTCGTATTCAGCTAAAAAGAGGGTACCTGACCTACTTAAATAGCCCTAAATCTGTTGAGATGCTTATGTGACCGATTTTTTTCCACTTAAAGCCCCTTAGTTCAAAATGTTATCACAGATAAAAATTTAAAAATAAGTGACCGTATCTACACTGTTTTCATTATCAGTGCACACAGTATCTTGAAATCCCTTAGGATGGATTTGTGTGCATCTTTTAAATAAAAAATTTCAGCAAATGCAATTTTCATTCTAAAATCTTAAAATGGTCAAGAGATGAAGAAATTATGATCTGGCTAAACTTCAGCTAAACAGTTTCCTCCAGCCTGCTGGGATTGCTTATTTTTGTCATCTAGGAAGTCAGAATGTCTATGAAGAGTGATGGGGGATGGAGGTGGAAGTTATGCAGAGAAGTTCAAGGTAAGAGGGTAGGATTCAATTTCCATCTCAAGAAAAAACCTCCCTGCTTTTGTGTAGTCTTACTTGACACAAAGCTGAAGGAGATCTCTTGAGCCATGGAGTCCAGACCACAGAATCCATAGCAAAAAGCATGATATATATACATGCACGCCTAGTATAGCTGCTGTACAGTGAGGGTCATATGATGGGACAAGACTTGAATCACTGCATCAGAGAGGACCTGCTGCTGCACATTCATGATCACTTTGGCTTCAGGAGATGTGTTTCAGCAATGGTGTCATTTGTCAGTGCTTTGTGCAATTATGCTGAGCCACCGCTGTCTCTGCTGCCCTGCATCAGACAAATTTCCTCAGCTGGTGAGTAGGGAAAGATTACAGAAAGAAACCCTGAGCGATAATTTCATTGAAGATAGCATGCTTCCCATTTATTACCTCTGAGCTCCACCTGCCTCAGTGTAATTTCAAGGATTTCTGGGCTAAAAGCTCAGGCAGTTATGACTGCTTGGTAGAGAGGCCTTCCCTCTGCATCAGAAGGTGAATGTCCAAGATCTCCTTCTTCAGGGAAGATTTTTTTTCCTGTTCACAGCAAGCAGGCAGATGTTTATTGATCTTTATTCTGGCAGCTGGTAGGTGGAGCAGACTCCTCCCAGAAGAAGGAGTAGGTGGGGGTAGCCAGCCCTCCAGCTGTGCAGTTGGGCTAAGGTTTGCAGTCACTGGACAGACTTGCAGTGAAACTTCTTTGGAGCAATATAGCAAAAAGACCATACATAAACCTGTCTGGCTCCAAGGAACAGCTGACTTTGCACCAATCCACAGTCTTTTTAATCTAGATGAGAGTGCTGCCCTAGCATGACCTACAAGCAAAGAATTAGTTAATTTTCCCCTCTGATTAATAGTTCATGTAAAATTAGTAGGAAGGAAAAAAGATGTGCTAGTTAACCACCACATCTTTCTTGGCGGGAGGATGTAAATGCTGAAGGCAGAGATAATATTACCTCCCCTGGGCATTAGACGCTTGGTGGTTTGGAGCACATGCCTTTGATAATCAACATCAGTATCTCTTTCATGTCACTGAACAGAAAATAGGGCCTCTTCAAAGAGACTAACTCAGAAAAGAAACTGTTAAACAGGCCTGACTGGGTTGAGCAATGCTGGAAATTAAGTACCCTGGAGGGGCAGGATTAGAAGTGAGGTCAGCACTCTCAGACAGGGCAAGGGAGTGCATTAATAGCCCTCTGTACTGCCTCTGAAGTTCAGATGGTTGTCACTGAATATCCATGCAGCCCTCTCATTCTCCCCCTCCATATGCTGCTCTGTTAATTAGCATTCTGCCTTCATGTCATAAAATACATGAATTAGCTGGTAGCCAGGAGCTTACTGGCCTAAGCTTTTGAACTGCTATGGAGTTTCAATTACACAGCCTCACTGAGAATTATTTTTTTTTTTAATCGTGACTTTTTCATAATGTTAATCCACTATTAGATACTTGTCCTTTATCTAAGACACCAAGGCGTTCAGCAAATGCACATGAAAGAATGAGGCTTTGTTCCTTTGCCATCCGGACTCCTGTTTCATGTGTGTTTCAAATAAAGGAATTATTCCTTTCTAATGACTCAGAGTTTTCTTTGCCTTAACCCTTCTAGAGACAAATTACTAGCTGTACACTGATGACATAATTTCTCTCCTGGATGGCAACTAATACAAAATTAACCTTTCAGCAGAAGCACCTTTAGAAAAGCACATCTGTTTATAGCCTGGGAATTTCAAAGGTTCTTATTAAAACTGGGCTTTCAGTAGCAATGTGCTTGGCTATTGAAGGTGCCTTGCAGTGTTCTATTCTTCTGGACTGTCAAAGCAGCTCACAGAGTGCTGCAGAGCAAGAGTAGGGAGTCGGGGCTGTGCTTACAAGGGTATCTGTGCAGCATAACTGAGAGCCACGGCCAGGTCTCCCAGTGAGGTTTGTTTGTCCCTCCATCACTGGGTCATTTGGAAACACAGAGCCCTTGGAGCCACATGCAGGGAGTAATGCACCCTGACAGAATAACTGTGTCAGGGCACGCTGGCTGGCCTAGGCAGGGAGCAAGGCTGGTATGTTTATGCTGCTTGCTGACCCACAGCTCCGGGTCATGGAAACCAGGGGATCTTGGCAAGATACTTCATTGTAAAAATTCAAAGATACCTCTTGATGAAAACAAAAGGAAACAAGAGGTTTTGTTTAGGTGACTTAAGGTACAGTCTTTCTTTGAGTCCAGACTCTTTGTCATAACCATTTTCATGTATGGTTCTTTTTAACAAGGGGTTAGTTTCCATCCAGTGTAAACATGTATAAACCAATTAATTACTGCCTGCTCTGGCCAGGAAACATTGTCAAGCACTTTGCTAGCAAGCCCCGTATTTAAGCACAGATAAAGCTGGTAGAGTTTGAATTCTGGAGTCAGTAGCATCAGAAAGAGTTTGTCATTGTCTGCAGAGGTCTGGGCATGTATTTTTTGAACCAAATGCCAGCAATTTGCTCACTTCTGAAGTTGATAAAGAAAAATGGAAATACTCAACAGCAAATCTTCCACCATCCACTGTTCAATGCTTAAACTGCTCTGGCTTAAATTACCTCTGCACATTCTCTCCCCAGTTTACTCAAATGTATCATTTCTTTCCATTTCCACTTCTTTCCAGGAGCAGATTTTTACATTTTACCTCTTAGAGTGCTTCAACAGCCAACCCTAAAAGCTTAGCTACAGAGGACCTTAAGACCTGATGCAGATATTTTTCCAAGTAACGGGGAGTTAAGCTCTTGAGAGGCTCACAAACTCAGTGCTGTTTCTATTGAACCAGAGAACAGAGCCTGGTAAGCAGGGTCCTCCCAAGGCTACACAAAAATGCCAGATGCATAACTGACTTGAAGGCTTTTCCTGTGTGCCCAGCCAGCAGGAGTGCCGAGGAAAACAGGAGAGATTAAAACTTTATCTCATACAACAGACTGCAGCTCTGCCTCCCCACAGCTTCTGCTGCGGCCTTGGGATTTAAGTTACAGTGGGGAGGGGTCTGGCTGGTGAGCCAGCATACCCCGAACACATTCGGGCCTGCCCCTAAATCAGCTCCACCCAAGATGTGCACCCTGGTACAGCAGCAATCTCTGTGGAAGACCAGTGAACCAGGAAATTAGAGACAACATTTGTGTGAGGATTCCTCTCTCCCAGCTCAAAGATCACTGTATTGGCCATGTTCACCATTTAAACTAATTCCTACTTCATTGTGCAGATGCAGATCTTCAAAGGGATCTTTTCCAAAACTGTCCCCAAGAATTTTAAAGCAATTCAATTTCACAGTATCTTTTTGAGGAAAGTACTGCTGAGTGGGGAGTTTTGGCATTTTTTAAGACACTGAGGCATGGTGAAATCAGGAGTCTCAGAAAGGCAGAGTGGAATCAGACAAATCAAACAAACCAATCCCAATTTCCAGTGTGTGCCATCACACACTCATTTCTTTGTGATGCAGCTCAGGAGATCCAACAGGCAAAGCTTGGATGCTATTCTAACTTGCCGAATGTAGATGAAGTTTGTTACTCTAGTTATCTAGTCCTATTTCTGAGTCTCTGAACTCTCAGTCTCAATCAACTGGTATCCAGTTCACTGGTATCTCTATAGGTCCACGAGGCTGGCAAAAATTTACAGCTGTACAATATTCTTATTTTTTTTAAAGGGCAAAAAGATATATGTGATAAATTCAGTCAAAGATCAGCAAAACTCCTTGGATATTTCTCTCCTACTTCTACAGAATGGGTACAGTACCTTCTAATGCAGGTTTGAACTAAAATTTAGTGCTTTGTTTATGCTTTTGTTTATTCTTTAAGAATTCATATGTATTTTGTCTAAATAACTGTAAATCAGTGAATTCTATTCGAAATGAACTTTCACTATTGTTTGCTTAGTTGAGAAACATTTTGCTGAAAAGCCACAAGAATAAATATGACGGTCTGCTCAACAATCTCTTTTATCTCTTGCTCTGCAGAGAAAAAACATTGGTTCATCCCTATCTGTTTCTTTTTGTGATCCTGCTTCAGTCAGGGATATCAAAAGATACAGGTGACAAACTGGAAACATACACTTGGGACAGTAAGGTGTTCAGCAGTACCAGTGAGAACAATGCAATTAAGAGGAAGTTTGATTTCTAAAAAGTAGGCTGATTAAATCCAAAATATGCAGACATACAAACAGGTATTTAGTTACTACCATTATTCCGTGTAAAGATAGGGTAATGGCTTTTTTTAAAAAAATTTCTTTCAAAGAGGCAAATACATAGAATTCAAAGCTACACTCTCTTTCATGGTGCACTTGTTACTACAAAAAATACTTGTAAAGGGGTCTCTGTTGACAATGACAGGCCTGAATAAACACTCAGCTGGCACACAGGTTTCCATTAGTACAAGTTTACATGCCTTGTCATGCTTCTGCAGCCATCATTTGTCACCATGCTTTGCACAAGATCAGCAAACACTATTCTCTCACAAATTTTCCCCCAGTACTTTCTTAGCAGGAGAGGAAGAAAAAAAAAGAAAAAGGGTGAGGGGTTAGAAGGGCGGCATAATCACTTCTTCAGCAGAGCACCCAAGGTTTGGATTGAAGGGCAGCTTCAAGCCTTCTCTCCACAGACGAAGAGCAGTGCCCTGCTGCTCAGCAGTCTCTGGAGCAGCTCTCCTGCCATAAGGCTGTGCTCCTTGACAGCACAATGGAGCCAGAGCCACAGAGTGAAGCACAGCCAGGCTCTGGGGTTGTTTCAGTAGTACTTATCTGGCCACAGCGTCTTGGTGCTACCAGCAGATCTGCAAGCCAAGCAATTGTCAGAAATCAGCTGTTTTCAGCTTTCACTGACCTTAAAGATATATAGAAGTTTCTTTGCTCATGCCAGGCTAGAGTACTCATACATATTCCTCACAGAGACAGGGTGATTCAAAGGCTGGGCACGTCAGGCAACTTCAGGTACATACAAACGATGAATACACACAAACAAAAAAAACCCACAAAATATATAAGGACTTTGGCATAAAACCCACATCTAAAGAAAAGAAGTCCACTTAGGGGCATGTTTATAAATATACTGCAGAGACTGACCCTCACACAAAGTAAACCTTGAACTCAGGCTGTGGGCTCGTGATCAACATCTGAGGAGTCAGAGGACACTTTGTCATTGCTCCCCCCCAGCAGAAACACAACCCTCAACTCAGCCTGGTTCCAGTTCAGAAGCAGTGACATTTGGTGAGTCAAAGTGACCTCAGCTTCATCGAAACTCCCTGACTGCTATTTAACAGCCAGCAGGGATTTAAGGCAATAGCAGGAACCAGATGGAAAAGCACCAGGCCTGGGGACAGTGAAGCTCCAGACCCAAAGGTCATTAGTGCTCCATAGGGAGTGCCTGAGCCTCATGCATGCTAGTCCAGCCCTCAGGCTAAATAGTGGCTGCAGAGCCTGGCAGCCTGGGGAGAAAACTTGCTTTCTTTCCCTTCCCATCCTGCTGTAGGCCCCAGCCCTCCCCTGGCTGCATCTGCTGTGATGGGCGTTTAACCAGTAAAAGCACCTGGAAGTCAGGCTGCGCATGTTTGTTTTTACGAGGTGGGGCAAGGGGTCAGGCAGCAAAACAGAGACGGAAAAGAAGATGACGAGCTGGTTTCGTGCCTCCCTGGCAGTGAGAGCTGCCACCTCCCTGCAAAGCCCAGGAGGCTGCACACCCCCAGGTCCCAACCCCTCTGAGCTACCCACAAGGCATCCATCAGGGCCAGGGACAGGGCAGAGCAGCAGTGGTCCCAGCAGCAGTATGGCTTTTTAGAAAGGACAGGAAAATATGACAGCTCCGTTTCTTTTGCTGCTTTCTTCATGGTTAGGAGAGTAGGGCAGATTCAGGCATGCTCCAGGGGAACATCGTTCAAGTGAACCACACATGCTCCCCCTGCTAAACTTTGATTAAACAAGTAAGACTGCCAGACACTGAAGGGATGGATTTCACACTCGGCTGCCCCAAGCAGTGGGGGAACAAGGCCAGGGCCTCCCAACGCCCACTGTCACCCTGCCACCACGTGCCACTGCCAGCTCCCAGTGTCCACTCAGGCCAGCATGGGGGTACCACAGATGGATTTGTCCATACAAACAGTCTACACTCTTTCCCCATGATGTCGCCTGACTACACGAGTGGCTGCTCAAACAGCATTGAAACCCCTGCTTCCAAACTTTAGGGACAGGTACTTTCCTTCTGCCTTTCCTCCTCTACCACTAATAATCTTCTCTACCAAAGCATGTATCCAAATATGTGGAAATGGTGAAACAGCTGGAGCACTGCAAAGAGCTAGAGCTAGAGCTAGGCAGCCTAGCCCTCAAGGGCAAACTGACCCTGGAAAGGGGATGCTAGAAAATCCCAAGATAAGTCTGTGAAAGTAGCCTTCAAGCAGGATTTGGTGCCCAGCCTCTGTTCATCCTTAGATGTTACTGCCCCTTTGAGCAGGATGAATATCGACACAGGGGGTGGGGGACCTTTGTCATGCAGCAGGAATGTTAACATCCTCCAGATTTAAACGGCGCCATCTGAAGAGCAGTTCATATTCTGAACTTAATTTTTCGTGTGTACATCATGAGGTCCTAATAAAAATGTTGAAAACTGTCTTTGTTGTCCTCCGGTCCCTACAGGACTCACTTCTCCTTTGGCATTTCTCATTGTTGTCATCTGTAGACAACAAGATTGTTGTTAAAGTTGTGGTACCAGCCTTACAAAATGAAAAGGATTTTTTTTAAATAGAGAGGGGAAAAAAAAAAAGACATGAAACAAAACAAAACCAGAAAGAAGATGGGGAGGCGGGAGGGGAAGTGGGGGAAGAGAAATGTGCCAGGAAGCAATATAAAAAAAGCAGAGACTTTTGATGTTTTCTTTTCCCGCCTCCTTCATTCTTGGCTGAATTATAGGGCGTAGCATAGTATTTTCAGAGCATCTTTTACAAACTTTATTTAGTTCAGTGATTCACATTTCCCGAGCAAGGTTAACCAAAGGGAGGGGTGTTTCTCCCCTTGCCCCTAGCTGTTCCCCAAATTTCAGATAAATTGTATCACATTGTTAAAAAGAATTGTCAGAAAGGAACCTTTCCTGATGTCCTCCAATGGCATTGTTTTCCCTAACAATGTGCAGGATGGTTCATTACTTACTCATTTTAGAGAGTAATTTAAAAGTACTTCACACAACCTTGAGCCTCAGACTTTGATAGCACATAGGCACATGGTTAAGATTGAGAACTTCATTGTGGTGATGTATTTTTCTTTGAA
>WEIT01020639.1:31784-74077 GCA_013389985.1 Dryoscopus gambensis
GGGAATGTTGCCCCAGGACTCCTGCCTTCACTAGCCGGCGGAGAGCTAGGTGGGGGTCTCAGCAACACTTCATGATCACTACCCACCTGTGCTTGTCATTTTCTTCCAAACACACATACCTAGTCTGAAAAAGCAAAAGGTTATATATGTAAGTCTTCCTTCCTGGACAGAGTTAAGTGCTCCCTGGGAAAAGCTGGAGCTGAAATCAGATGCACAGAGAAGACATCAGAGCTTATCTGGGACTTACAGGCCTACACTAACAGCACTTGAACCTCCGGGCTCCAGCAATTCCCCTGAGCAGCATAGGCTGCAAGCTGATGCTGTGCTTGCCTCTCTGTGATCACTGAGACCATAAAAGTGCCAGAGTGATGACCCTTCATCAGCTGGCAGAATTTATTTCCTCTATTTCCTATCCAATACCCTCTTGCTGTACAGTACTTGCAGCTCGACTTCCAGCCCATGACCTGTGCAGCAGGGGGAGAGTATCTCCAAAAATTCATGCAAGGCTGTATGAGAGGCTTGCAGGCACTTACTTCATCAGTTCAGTCCAATCTGTGCATGGCTTCTCATCCTTTCTGGATATGCATTAGAGGGAACAGCAGCAGCCACATCAGGGCTCCAGGAGAGTGAACACAGGTATAGGGGCTGGGGGGTGCCAGATACTCAGTTAAAGCACCAAGAAGTTAAGTGCATAAGGCATGAGAGGCAAAGAAGCCCTGTCAATAAGAGAAAAGGTTTGAAAAACCCCATGCCCATCAAGGAATATCTGAATTTTTAAAAAAATGCCAGCATACGAAAATTTTGCCCTTTCCTGCTTCCTTTTCTCTGACTCAAAGAGAAGCTTCTACTGTCTTCACAAGAAACAACTGTAAGGTCAGATTTCTTTGAAAGGAACAGAGAGGAGAGCCTCTGGTTTCTTTCCAAAAAGCAATTTATTTTAACTCCACAAAAGGTCAGGAAGCATAAATTGCGATGGATACTCTTCCCACGTAGCCAAATTGGTTCCAAGCAGAACCATGACGTCATAAGGAAACAAACAAGTAAATATGAGGAGGCTGAAGAAAACCCCAACCTGCAAACATTTCTGACTGTAGAATGGTGTCACTCCCACATTTACATGTGGGGGCTGGAGGTGGGGTCAGAAGAGGCAGCTGTGACTTAGATAAGCACAAAGGCTCAATTTTGGAGGATAGTTACACATTGCAAGAAACATCCCAGCAGTGAGTGAAACTCCACCAGCTTGGCTTAGTCTTGATTTTCTATCTCAATCCCTTATGCAGCAACAGAAATTGTGTATCAGCCAGAAAACTCATAACTCTGCTGGCAAATGTTGAATGCACACAGTAATGCATGCAGTCTGTTATCTACAGTAAATGAGGTTTGTTTAGGCCCTTGAACCCAACCTCCATGCTCCTAACAGCAGCATGTTTAGCTTTTTTGATGCTTGTATTCCCACATGGCTCCTTTCTAGCTACATGTAGCTCCATTTCACCAAGTGATGGAGAAAAAAAGTGAAGGATTACCTGGGGAACTCTACTTAGCTTGTAAACCAATACTATCATACTTACTTTTTCGGGTTTAATCCACTAGGTATTTAGTGGATATATTCTCCAGCCAACAAAAATTAATGAGATACAGATCCTACAAGGGGAAAAAGCTACTGGATAGATTTATATTATTGCCTATTGATATCCCTAGTGCTAAGGAAGCCTACCAAGAAGTGGAAACAGTATGGCTGTGTGTCCAGAGGGCCCTCTCTATTCACTTGTGCTTAATACTTAGCTGGATTTTCACTTGAGTCAGCACAGGCTCTTAGGAAACTCTGACTGGACATTTCTGGAGGATGTCTCCTGCCTGCCTGAAAATGGTCTGTGGCCAAGGAGGCCAGAGCCATCTGCTCCAAGCACCAGGAAATGGAAACAGACTTTCTGGTTTGTGCTCGCAGAGCACCCAACACGGGGCACCACAGACTATCAGTTTCCCATCCTACTGCCCTACCAAAGCAATAACAACTGTCTTGCTGAATTTCTGGGTAATGAAGACAAACTTTTCTCTAACTGCCATAGCCACAGACAGTTTATGTTAATCAAAGTGACACCAGCGTAAAGTGCTGCGCTGCCAGACTAGAAAGCATTTTACCCTCAGCCGTTTCTGATATGTTTGTGTACACAGTTCAGTTTACCATTAGGAAGGGCAAATAGTGACCCATCTCTAATTTAAGGCTGGGTCCCTTCAGTAATAAATTGAAAGTCAATGTTTAAACAGAGAGACACAGCTACGAATTCACCATGACACTCTCCAGAAAAAGGGTCATTAGGCAGCAGAGGCCAGGCAAACTTCATCTGCCGCCTAAGAGTTTTCTGTTGTACTTGAATAACCACCAAAGATACCATTCATCTTTACTCACCCCCATTCCTAACCATACAAGGGTCCGAAGAAGTCAAGCCAGTTACTGGATGTAGGTGTGTGATGGGTTCCACACGCCTTTTCCTTTGCAAACCATCACACAGGCGTGCAGCCTGGGACTGCAGCAGGCCAACAAGCAACCTGCCATGCAACAAAGGATGCATTTTGCACTGCAAGGCCCAGTGAAGGGAAAAGACTGTGGCTTTGTGACAATCTGAGGGATGGGAAGGGGACTAAAGTATGACAGTGGAGCCCTTCCAGTGCTGATTCACAAAATGAGCATGGCCTGTGGCATCACAGACCACCACTAGCTCTTCCACCTTTTGGGAATGAGTGATGTGAAACAC
The DNA here is from genome assembly GCA_013389985.1 of Dryoscopus gambensis. NCBI lineage: Eukaryota > Metazoa > Chordata > Aves > Passeriformes > Malaconotidae > Dryoscopus > Dryoscopus gambensis. The sequence continues at coordinate 34,538 of WEIT01020639.1, forward strand.
TGCTGAAGGATTGATAAAATCATCTCCCTACCTCTCCCCTCCATAATCTTGGGGCATAATGGTAAAGAATTGAATAGGATTTCATCAGGTAAGATGATGTGGCCATGTGGCTGTTCCTACTGATTTGAAGATAAACTATCAGAGCTGCTAGGAGCTTGGATACATATATAATCTTTCTGTTTAAAAGATTATTTACTATTTTCTCCACCCCTTTAGGCTTTCTGGCAACACTGGTAACTTCCATCTAGGATATGAAAGCATTAAAAGTGCTTCCACTTACCAGAAATAAAATTATTTTTTAAGAACTTGTAAAACCCAAACAGCTCTTTCATTACACTCTTCCATCAAAAGCCAGTAATGTTTTCTGATACACAAGAAAGGACAGTTTTACCCTATGGAAAAAGTCATTTGAAAGTAGACTAACTTCCCCTAAAGAGCATTCAAAAGCAGACAATGGTTGCATAAATAAAACAGAGGGAAAAAAAACTTAATAATATATATTCTCCTAGGATTGTGGTTCTGCTTCAAAAATGCAGAAGAGGATGGGAATTCACTGGGTGTCAGCATAATACAGTCACAGTGATGGAATAAGTGCCTGGTACATAACCAAAAGTCTTATTTTAGGATGTGTCCAGATGCTTCTTGCTGTCCTGACATGTAGTTCTTAGAGCTTTCCCCTTTTCTTCTCTGTACTTAGAGTAGGAACCTACAGAGTCAGCTGCCTGGGTGAATGAAAAATAAGTCTTCATTCCAGAGCACACAGTTGTATGCAAATATTCCTATTAAAATCCCAGTCTCAAACTTAACCTCTCAGCAGTCCTGCGGGCCAATATGTTCAGTCTGCTCTAAGCTGTAAAACCTAACGAGAAAATGCTCCCACAAGCTGTGTCTGACCCTGAAGTAGAAGAGCTCGGTTAACCGCATGAACCTTGAATGTGTAAATGAAGAATCCTCCCTGCCAGATGCCGTTGCTTCTCACAAACCTCATCCTCAAACAGTGTCAAGCATATGCAGCACCAGTGGGTGAGTGCTGCATGGGCAGGTGGCCTGGTTGGTATTTCACTTTTTTTTTCCTTTAATTTTTATCGCTTTGGTTTTTTAACTGTTTCGGCACTTTTAGAGCGATGGATGTAGAGGTTGAGTGATTGTACAGGTTAAGTGATAGGACAATTGCACCTACAGCTGTTTCTTTTTTTTTTTTTTTTTTACCTGCCGCACTTCAGTGCAACTACAAAGAAGTTCATGCACAGGAACAGGTCTGCAAAGGACTGATGCCCCTGATTCAGTGAGGAATTCAAGTACATATTTAGTTGCCAGCTTGTTTTGGCTCTACACCTGCAGAAAAAAAGGCACAAGCTGAAATGCCTTCTGTAACTTGGTCACACAGCAGTGTAAAAAACATTATGGGAACTCAAATTCAAAAATAAAAAATAGGTTTTGATTTTAAAAGCCTAACTAGTGATGTATTTGATGAGAAAATGAAAGCTGCCATGCCTAAATGAGCACATCTGGTCAACTTTATTTTTAACAGGACAAAGACTCTTTTCTCTGAGGCCAAGATACTAGGTCTTTAATCTTTTTCCATATTTCCCATGCTTATCACATACGGGCTTATCGTAAAGATGTCTTTATCACTTCTTCCTTTTGATTAAAGGCTATGAGTAATGCTAGCCAATATCAATAACAGTGCCCTAAAAATAAAATTATCATCAAACCAGAACCTTGCAGGGAACAGTGTTAGTCTCACTAGTCCCTCATGTATAGATCATACAGTGCACTCAGAGGAAAAAAAAGAAAACCACCACATGTGAAGAGCAAGTCTCCAACTATATTATATTTGGAGAATATAATTCATCTTCCAGATAGTGAAATCCTGGGTGATCCTTATTTTACATTAATCACATGGTTAAATAGCTCAGGTATTAGGCAGGCAGGTTGGGGGAGGAGAGAGGGGGAAGAGAGAGAGGTGGGTAAAAGAAAAATTGGCTCAAAACTTCATTCTAAACAGAAACCAAATGTTAGTCACTTTGAAGTACCATAGTTTTTTTAAAGATTTGAGTCAAAAGAAACAGCGAAAGTAATTGGTCTTACCACACATTAAGTGACCATCAAACTAAAAATCAGTCCCACACATATGCATATAAACATATAAACGGAAATACACATTGGTCAAAAATATAGCCAAGATGTATCATCTACGTGAAAGGTGAGACTACAACTAAACAAAAAAAAAAACTCCCATAAAAGGCATTGCCAACCAAGTTATTACAGACAACTGGTATGTGTATGGGTCACAGTGATAGTAAGGACATTTAATCATCCTAAAGGAAACAACAATTGTGGGAAATCATTTTAATAGCACTTAGAAGGATTACAAAATCCCAGTTCCATGTCATTCTACAAAAGACTAGTGTTTTCCCATAAATTATAGCAGATTTCAAGGAAAAAACAGTTAATGGTAAAAGAATCAAAGGCATGACAGTTTTCTGATTTAAAGTTACATTGCTCGTTATAAGTTAGGTGGTTTTAATTACCTTCTTCCTAAGGCCATTAAAGGTACATGTTGAAGGTACTTTTCCGCACATACCAGAAAGAGCTTCTGCACTCAAAAATCTTGTAAAATTGTGATCAACAGCAGCAAAATTATTTGCAAATTGGCTGAATTTTCATCAAGAGAATGAAACTTGGGAAACAGTTCAAGGATTACATTTCTGTCCTTCACTGCCACAATCAACTACTGAAGAATAGCCGGACTGCAATGATACTTCTAATACAAACATCCCCAGTTTATGTGAACCTTCACACCAAAACTCTGTCTCAGCTACCACAAGGTGAGACTCTGCATTATTCATTTTGCATGAGAATTTTCCTTCTAACTTAAACTAACATCTCCGTTTCATACTGTAATAATGCTCTTCAAGAAGGTTACAACCCATAAAAGGATTTTTTTTCAATATACTAGTTTGTTAGTGTTTTGTGCACATCATAACTAGTAATTAATGTGTGTATGTACATGTTTTATGCCCTGGAATTCACTGATTGTGATGTTCTTCTACAGAGATTTTAGGAAAAAAAGACAAAATGCATTAATGAAGTTAACCAAATGCTAAGAATTATTCTGGTTTTGAACATGTTTAAGCAAGATAGAATGAGGCATTTGACCTGCTTTTGATCATTCACTTTCACAAAAAATTTCAAGCAGGCCTCTGAGCTGCATGCGCTGTTGATTTTTTTGAGCAGTGACAAATCAAAACATGTGCAGAGCTGAAGCACAATCAGTTATTTGGAGGTTAATAAAATGTCCTGAACTGGAATTCTTTCAACAGATCTGGATTTAAGCCTTCTGTACATGTGTTTGCTTTGGGTGTACTTGAAGTTGAAGTTCATTAATGAATAAAATTGCTGGAAGATCTGTGAGTCTGCTCGGCACCTGCTATTTTTATTTTTTTTGGAATCCAATAATGACATCGGGATCTGTACATCTAGTCATGTTAATTGAACAGAATCACTGGAAAAACAAAGATAATAGTAAAAAAATAAATAAATAAACCCCCTGATTGTTCCTGACTACGAGCCATGCAGATACATGATTTGCCTTTTCTTTGGTGGAGTAGTGGTGTTTCAGTTCTGAATCTGCAGCATGGTACCTTCCAGCAAAACAAAAGCTATTTTCTGTTTTGAGATCTCTTATAACTGGGGCATGTGGTCTAAATCCAGATTTTTAAAGGCAAATGCTTTTTTTCCATGCCCCCTTACCTGACTGAGCAGCTCATTTATCCTGAAAAAGTCCTCGTGTCCCAGACCAGTTCCCACACTCTGCCAGGTTTCCAGAGCTTTACACTGTACTCTCTAAACCATGCCTCCTGCCCAAAAATCTCAGCTATAAATTATAGCAAGGAGGCAGCACTTAAGGAAAATTAACAGCATGGGATGGAAAATCTCTGATATTCCCACAATTAAAGACCTATGCTGCATCCCAGAAAGAAAAAAGGTGCATTTTAAAATACTATTGGAACTTCTGTCAAAAAAACTAATAATTCTTGTGAGTAAATGACAATGAGCTACAAAGCAGAGTCCTTTTTTTTACCCCTTGATTTATTCCTTAAAACACTTTCCGCCCAACACACATAAAACTGAACAAATAAAGTTTATAATCTTCTTGCAAGGGTCCATAAGACTATGCAATGGCAGCTGTCTAAAGGCTTATATAAACTTATAGATGTATATTTCCCAGTAAGTCTTTTCACAGTTAATCTCACATGGGCAGCAGAAATGAGCACAACCAGAAAATTTCTCTATCCATGGCACACAACGTAGCTTGTGCTTCATATCCAACCCAGACCATCCACAGAGACCCAGGGTTAGCTCAGGGAGTACCTTTGTGCTTTTACATCTCTCTGCCATGAAAGACAGGGTATTCTTCCCTTAATGAAGAAGAGTTGTTTGATTTATAGCCTGTGAAAATATATTCATGTTAAAGAAGATGTATTTGCAGCTCCAGACAGAAACAAGATGTTTGGAACAAGGGGTCATCTTGTTTCAAGAAAGACACGTGAAGATCTCACAGATCAGAGCTATCCCCTATGTCTTGAAGACATGTCTCTTGAGTGGCTGACAGACTCTCTAGAGTGGTCTCATATTCAGCTGGCCAGGAGATTTCACCCTTTCTTCTCAGCTAGGGATTTAGCATCAGCAGGTAGACCTTCATTACTTATAACTGAAGGACTGCTGTTCTCCAGGTACGTCAGGATGCTTACTAGAAACAAGAAGATGCGTCATGCTTTCAGCAGATGCATTTTTGCCTCCCCTGTAAACGTGGCTGTTTGGGAGTCCATCACTTGGGTGCTCTATGCCCCAGCTGGGCTCCTTGCTGGGGATGGGCAGTGCCAGCTGCAGAGCCCAATTTTCTGGCATGAGGAAGAGAGGGGCTTGGGCATCTAAAGGGGACCTAGTGAGGGACCCTTGTGAATGAATGAAACTAAGAGGGAGACAAACAGCTACCAGCACGCAGAGGAAGATCCTTAGGACTTGAATATTCCACACTGATGGGGTAAAGGCTCTTGGCAGTGGGAACCTCCGTACCATAAGAAACCAAAAAGTAACCCAAACCCATCATGTAAACCCCACCTCTGTGTGCATGAATCTTGGCTAACCCTCCGTGACCTGCTGCAGTAACCCTGCATGAGTTGTTTACCCTTTCTGTGCTCCAGTTCACCCTTCTCCTAAACCAGGGCAAAATTACTGGCTTACCAATTGCCACAGGAAAGCAGGATCCTAGGAAAATATCAAGATAGACTTAACTAGGCTTATAAATTATTTTGATATTCCCAGATGAAAGTTCCCTGCAAGTTTTATTATTATTTCAGCTGCTCCCTTCCATAGCATAATTGCAAAAAAAAAAAAAGACTTTGGAAAAGCCTCAGATTAAGCATAATACTTTTCTTGTTAATGACTAGCAAAACATTATACTTGTAACATATGGGACACAAGTGCTTGATTTCTGTTTAGGGCACCAGCATTTAAGAACCAAAGCAAGTTTCACTCCATGTCTTACTCAAACCTGACGTAACTTTCTCTTGGAAAATATGTGTTGGGGACAGTCCGGCTGTGCTTCTTTGCAACTTACACAATTTCAAATATAATTTATATAGAGACTAACCTAAGGTCAATTATTATTACCATCTTGAAGAAGTGATTGTAAACTGGGAATAGCTTTTGCTTTAATCATTTCTTCTGCTCTACAAAGCAAAATAGAAATAGTTTGTAGTGAAAAATCTGTCTTCCAGTATAAGCATTCAGTGTCAAAAGAAATTGTAAGTTTAAAATGATAGCTTTCAGCTGTTGCTCAGTAAGCAGTCAGTGTTTCTTCTCTTCTGGAAAGCTGATACTCCCTCTTCAGGGGAAGTTAAATGGACAAAATAAGAATGGGAGAGTACAAAGGACTTAATGAGGCTGCAGCCTGTCTCATGATTCTCTCTGTAGGAGATGTTTAGTATCGTGTTCACTACCCACAACTGCCACATGTGGGTTGTGCCTGAAGTAGCCATAGTTAATCTCTGCTGGAACATGCCATGGGGAAGTTTGGTGAAAGGCCCTGATTATATGCATGCAGAATGGACTTCTTCCAACACCATAGCTCAAATGCAAGGTAAACCAAGAAGAGTCAACCAGTCTTTAACGGAAAGCAGGACGAGAAAGTTCAGGATCAGTTCTGCCATTCTACCTGGAGAATATCCATGAGCCGCAGTTAGAAACAAAAGATTTCTGCAAGAATTTACTAGTACTTTTCAAAACCACATCAAATAGAAAATCCAGAACTACAGAAACACCAGGGTCAGTCCTCAAATTCAATATGCCCATAACTGCATGGATTAAAGAAATAAGTCTATAGATAGTGTAGCAAATTTTCATACATATATCCTTAATACATAATGTGCAAGCACCTGAAAGGAACCAAAAAAGGGAAAGTTGCCATGCCATTTTCTGTTTTGGTCAGGAGAGTGGAATTGCCAACACAAAGGCCTTCCTCTGCTTTGAAATGGAAGAGGTGTTTAGTGCGATGACCCTTTTGTACCTCCTCTGCTTGGTAACACTATTGCTTTCCCACAGTTTGATAAAGCCATTTAAGGGCCAAATTCTAATCCCAGTCACACTCAATTCACAGTCTTCTGTCCCTCAGCCCACAGGGCTGGAAAGAAGATATGCAGGGTACCCAGCTGGGACTGAGAACAGCTCATCATTGGATACCAGGACCCATGCAGGGGTTAGTCAGAATCCGGACTCAAGACTGAAAAACATGCAAAATTCCTCCAGTCCCTGCTGCTGCCACCACAGCTTGGGTCACAATGACACCTATTTGAACGCCTTGCTGCAAGAAGCTGCTCCAGTTAGGCAGCTTTGTTTATGATGCAACACTTCATCAGCAAGCAGACTGCTCAAAAATACCATGCACAGATTCTGTATACTGAAAGCACTCACTGTCTGAAGCTTCTAAATGGGTCAAAAGCTCAGAAATTGACTTCTGAAAACCAGCTGTCTTCTACTCAGGAAGTTTCTCAGCTTTGACTGCAGATGTCACAGTTTAGGAATCATACTCCCCAGTTCGCCCCATGGGGACTCTCCCAAACCAAACATTGGTCCTCGCTCCTCTCTTGCTCTTCTTTTCCTTCCTCCTTCCTGCTGCAGCAGGATGGAGTTGAGAATTGGAGGCACAAAAGGTAAAGATCACATTTTAAACGACAGCCATCATATTTTAAATTTCAAATACAAGCAGCTATCCTAACAAGAGAACAGTCTGGACTACTTTCCATCCTAAATGTTTTGGGGTTTTTTCATAGCCTGGATCAACCCAAAGGTAGTGTCTGAGCTCACTGGCTTTGGGTAATATTATTGAAAGCATTAAGCAAGGTGACTAATTTCCAGTCAAGAAATTAAGATATGTCTCACTAATATCCCAATTTGTATATAAATCTCACTGCACTAAGTGTCCAGATTTAAAAAAAAAAAAAAAAAAAGCAGGGGGGACTCAGACCCCACTGTTTCAGAGTGCTTTATGCTAACCACAGACAAACACGGCAGGCTGCAGATTTCTTTGGGAAAGGTCAGGAAATATGGCATTTTTGTAAAAGGCAGTGCTGAAGGAAAGAACAGCAGTGGGAAGAGAGAAATGAATGGTATCCTGTCACTAATGGCTGAACAAAGTATATAGACACGTAGGCATGCTGAGGAGATCTGATGCTTACAGCATGCCTGCCTAGAAGAAGCCCTGAAATGTAGGGAGAGGAAAATTTAGACAAAGCAGAGAAATGGGAGGATTCAAAGCAAAGTGGCAATAAAGATAATTTTGACTGTACTGTAAGTAGTAACTGGGTGTCCCACTAATATTAGTCATACATTATCCAGAAGAGGAATTAAGAACTATTTACTCAAGGATAAATGGATCACAGCAGTCATCCCAAGGACTGTGATCCTACTGCCTGAAGGCAAGGGCTCAGTGCTGAGCAGGTGTATACCTGCAGCCCCTAAGCTTGTTTCAGTGAGCTTCACCAAAGTAATCAGAGGATGTCTGCACTCTTCTGTGCATTGTGACTGTTGATATTTTACTCTTCCTGTGCCTTTCCCAGTAAGGGGCAGAACCAGTCATCTGCTCTTCCTCACAAGTAGCACGAGCCTGAAAGACAAATCTGAAGAGCAGAAAAATTAGTGCTTCATCAGCACTTCTAGCAGCTTCCCAATCCCAAACTTGCTCCTTGTCCCTGTTCCAAGTGCTGACATTTTCCAGCATTGCCTCTGTACTGACCTGTCATCTGCTGAGCTCCTAAATTGCTGCGACCAGGCAGCCACTTGACCAAACTACAGAAAATATGAACGCTGGCAATGGTCCTGTGAACTGCTGTGGAGCTGAGCTGATGGAGAGTTGGCTCTTGTGGCAGTTATAGCCAGTTTTGCTTTCGCTGCAAATCTATGGCAGCAACATCAAAAAGCAAACGTCTGAGGATAAAGTTCTCAAGAACCCAAATTATTTTACAACTAACTTTTCTTATAGTTTAGGTCTCCATATTGATTTTGATGACACAAGCTTGTCAATATCTGCATTACTTTGAAATAGGCCATTTTTTGCTTTTGAAATTGGGATATGCTGAGGAACATTGTTGCCGTGTCAGCATCCATTCAACAAATTAGACTTTGTGCCAGAAAATGATACGCTTACCCAAGAAAAACATGAGAGAGGAAACAGGAGCACTATAAGATTGGTCAACCTTATGTGAGTTTTAAAATCTTCATTTCTGCAGATGGTATTTTGGACTGAACTGCCTCTCCAGTTTTCTGGAATCATATCCTTAGAGACAAACTGATCTGTTTACACTCGTGTGACTCAGCTGGAAGCAGATAATAAACTAAACTAAAACCAGAAAGGTATGAAATATTCAAACGGCACTAAGTGAGCTCTGGTTTGAAGGACCTTAGCACGGCTATGGCAAATACATACTTTACATCCCAAGATCCTTTAACGTGCCCTTATGCTGGACACATAGGTTTGGAAATCCCTTACTTAGATGATGTCACAGCCAAGTACATTACCAGCAGCAGCAGCCACCCAGCACTTCCCAGTCCCTTATCTCTATCCTGCTGTGGGGTCAACTCTAACATCCTATTCCTGGACACACCAGCATTTTCAACATCCTAAGCCAAAACAGCACAGGAGAGCAATGGTTGCTCATCTACATGTGGTTCAGGGCCAGCTTTTGCACAAGGTGAGACCCCCACACATCCACCCCAATTCTTAACCCGGGGCAGCAAAGCTGTTGGGGGCTGCCACATGGCAGGATGTGGTTCCCACTGCACCGATTTGTGTGCGCATAGACCTCAGCATGAAGCCAATATAGAATTCTTAAAATAAGGCCTAAACTTGAAGAAAAAAAAAAAGAAGTTCTGGCATATAATTCTTCATAACTTTCTAGTGAACCCAGTAAAAAACCAAATCTTACAACATTTAAATCCTAGCATAGAAACTAGGATTTCAATAGTATAGACTATTGATAGTGAGCATTAAGTTACAGCCCATTTAAAAGCCTCAGAGGCATGATATAGGCATATACTGCAACAGAGCTTATCTAGCAAGTTCCAGCCTTGATAAGCTAATAATACGCTGAAAAAGCTAGCCGTGCCCTGCCAAGAGCATGCTTTTAAATTGGCTCCTCGAAAACACAGAGCCACAATAGAAAAATACTTTAAAAGGAAGCAAACTATCACCACCGTATGAAGATGTGCCATTCCAAGAGATAACCACCTTGGCCTGAGCCTTCTTAAAAGGCCAGATGGAGCAGGATAGAACTCATAAACTGAATCTCTCTCCTAGAGTTTATACCCATAAATCTGCAGATGAAATACTGGGGAAAGGAAATGAGTTAGACCTCACTATTTAAACTCATGATTAGGAGTTTAAATGGTCAAGTTATATACCTATTTTTATAGATGTCTATCTTTATATGCATGAACTGTTCTTTCTTCAGCTAAACTTTCCCACATGTGAAGTGTTTTGGATCAACAGTTATTGCAATAACCATGTTTTCTTTGCAATACCCTGAGCAAACTTCATATTAGGGCTTTTCTCTGTAGATATTGTATTTCAAATGGTATCAAGATTTTTATCAATTTTGTCATTTAAAGAAATGGTGACAACTACTCAAAACACAAGTTACCAACAAAAAATTTATATTAAGCCAGCTGAAACTCATGTCGATGAATTTCTGATTAAAACAGCAAAAATATAACTATCAATGTATCTTTTACCTTGAGGAACCTTAAATGGGCATGAGGAGGGGCAGAAGAAATCCCACCTTGTACAGACTACCAGATCACTGCCTGCTACCGTGATTCTGCTTATTTTCGTGGGATACTCGTAACTCCCGGTGACAGGCTTGGCTTGTGTGCATAGCATCCACAACGCTGCCAGTCCCAGGATTATGTATGTATTTATGGACATTCCTACTACTTACCAAAGTTCTAAGGAAAGGACGTCCTAAGAAGAAGTTCTGTCAGGAGAACCTTTAAGCACAGGAAAGCAGGATAATTTACGGCATTTTGAATAGAAGATGGGCCTGATCTTACAAAGCCAGTCAGGATTTGTATGGACAAATCCGTGGCCAGCACATGGGATAAACCAGACTCATCTACACCTCATGCTGGCTCCCCAAGCTAGATCCAGGCTGAGGAAGAATGTGCAAGCTCCACACAAAGACTTTGGACTGGAAGTAATAGTACGTTGCAAACATAGGTGGGGGCCACTAGCTCAGGAACAGGGATGATTTATGCTTTTTGGCAAGGACTTTTAAAGGCTTCTGATCAATTCACTAGTACAGTTCCCCAGTGGCCTCCTAAACATCAATGCAGCCCAGCCAAGATGGGGAGGAAGGGGAGGAGCAGAGTGTGTGGATGTAAATAGTGCTCTGTGGATGGGAGGAGAGCAGGACATTCTTAAAATGTTATTTTCAACAAAAGATAGATATACAAGGAGACATTACCTGGCATGGATTTTACAGAATGTAGAACAAGTACTCACCTCCTCTGCTACTGGTAATTTAATCCTATTCCCCCTACCTACTGTTCTTCCCACCTCTACAGCACAGACTGTATTGCTATAAGTATCCTGATTTAGAGCGGGAGTCCAGAGTATAATTTTTGAGGACTGGAAACCACTTTCTGTCCTTTCATCCTCAAAGCAATTGTTCTCACCCTATTCTTAACCTGATGTTCCTGCTTCTAATTTTCAGATGAAGATTATCTTGGATCACCCAAAAAACTTGTCATTTTATTGGCTTCTCCCCTTTCAGTTCTCTCCGTTGTTCTATTGGGAAAACAAAATAAAAAGCCTTTATTCAAACTGTATTTCACTTAAAGGTCTTTGAAGAGATTTAAGATGCTTTTGAACACAACTAAAAAATAGTCATGAAACTTGGTATTAGTGACCCTTTACTGAATGATACGAGAGACTGTCTGGAAAGTTGGCTGTTACAAGTCCTCAGTGCCACTTCCCCCCTCACCCTGCCAACAGTGTTTGCTAGGCACAGATATTCAGAAGTATTTTTTAATCTACATTAATATACTACTAACTGCTCACAATGCTTCTCCAGGCCCCAAGAATTTGAAATACAGCTGTCTGTAGCACTAAAATAACTTTGGGCATAAAACACTAGTATGGCCACATATCCATGTGTGCCAAAGTTTTGCAGTGATGGGCCTTCCAAATCAGTCTTGAGAACAAGAATTGCTTCCTCTGGTGAGCCGTTGACAAACTGACTATAAATAAAAGTATTTGCTGTCAAGTACCAGCACTTCAATAGCTACATAAACAGTTTTCTATGGCTTAGACTGTTTCATGATGGTCCATTGCAGATGGTGCAAACTCCACCAGGCTACAGTCATCGCAGATGGGAGCCTCGGCAGAAGGAGGTAGGAGGTTACCTGCTCCCAGCCTTGTATTGTAGGAACAGTACAGAAATCTAGACTGATCTCCCACTGCAGACAAAGCTGTGAAAGCCCCAGCATACCTGCTGTAGTTCCTCCTAGGCTTATTCTGTGCACAGCATCCTCGCAGACTGGCTGCCTGGGCTTAACACACTTTGTGTGTTTGCCCTTCTGTTTCCTGGAGCATATACTTAACTCTTATCTCCCTTGGATGCTTCAGGGACAAATCCTGGAACAGTTCCCAAAGTTGGTGCGTCATTGCTAATATCATGCATTTTCTTTTCATAGGTGTGGAGACAGCCACGGGGGATCCATAAGCCTGTGTCTGACTCCAGTATTGTCTCTTTTGCACATGTAGCTTGTGCTGCCAAAAAAACAATGGCAAGAGACCAATCACACTCCAATACCAGCAAAAACACAGATAATTTCACAGTGACTGCCAGCCCTGATTGACCAGAAGTCCTAGTTCCGTCAGAAACAGTTTTAGACAAGAAAAATCCTCAATGCCTACATGGGAAGACTGCTACATTAAGTAATTAAATTGACTCATTTGCACCTACTCATTTCAGGAAAGCCCAGCTAATTAAAATTGTTTCTCTCACGGGGCAGTTTTCAAGAACTAAGTTTTGATAGGCACTAAATATGAGCTTTGGCCAGCTAAGGCAGAGGGGTGACTTCCACCAGCTATGCACACCTTGAAAATCATTTGCTGTCTCAAGAACTCCGAAATTTTGTGCCAGAAACTGCAACATTTATCTACAGGTATTTTGCCAGCATTCACAGTTAGCAAACAAGTGCAATGCTTTTATCTTGGGCGGGAAAGGATGATCAACCCCAGTGCACCCTGCAGTCTTACTAAAATGAAGGGTTTCTTCAACAAGGAGGAGAGCCTTCCTTAGGTGGAAGGTGGCACTGCTGTAGTGCCTGGCCTTACATATCAAACTGCATCTCAAGCCACGCTGGAGTCAGCATCAACCAAATACCCATCCCTTGCTTGCCCAAGGAAAAGACTTGTTTTTCTGCATAGCAGATACCATTGTTATTCATTTTAAGATTATAATAGCACAGATTTACAGAGATACACACAGGCTGAGCAATCTCTTTACACACTCCTTAGCACAAAAGTTTACATGTGCGAAGAGCTAAAGAAAAAAATTTCCAGACGTGGTGGGAATGTCCAGTCATCCCTTCAAAGAAGCCGCATGAACTACACGCAACACCCACTCATACAGTCAGGTTGAGACTCACTCATTTTAATCCTGGTCCACAGGACCTCTCATCAGCTTCCACTAACAGTGCCTGATCTTCACAGTTCTTTCTTCTCTACTTTACTTACAAGTCTTCCAACTAATGAGTAGGTTATCTCGAAATTTATCACTTGCTAGCAATTTATCACCTGGCTACCACTCTCAGCTCATCAGCGTATACATAATGAAGCACAAAAAGGGGTAACACACAATATGAATCACTTTGAAAGGTCAGTCCTCAGCATGAAAGGCTTCCTGAATCAAATAACATTCAGGAGGGACAGCTGGAGTCACAGCTGTAGCTGTTGAATGAAAAACAACTATCAACTCACAGCACTTTGGAAAAATCACAATCCCAGGAAGGGTTTTATATGTACACAAGGTTTATCCCTTTTAGAGGCTTATACTTTTTTTTACTGAACCTGAGCTCAGTTATCATTTTTACATGGCTCCAAAATCAACAGATATTTATGATGACATTTATTTGGGATTTGCAGCACTATTTGCTACCTGTTCTTGTACACAACCCTTATGGCACCTTTGTTTCTGGTAAGATAGGAAATCTGTAGCTGTATCCAGTATGGAAAATAAACTGGAACTACACCCAAAAGAAATTTATAAAGCATCTTTTATCTGTCTGGAAAAAAAAAGATAATTCACCAAGACTTAACCATACCAGTGCTGATTCATAGGTGGTACACAGTGTTTATGAGCCCAGGTGCACTACCACAAGAGGCTCACAACAAACCCTCAGGAAGTTTGCAAAGTGAGATGGCAGTTTCTGAACAGGGTTAACAGGGACACGGCCCTCCCAGCAGGCATGACACTTGTTCCTTGCAGGCCAGCCTTTAACCATTCTGTGTGCTTGCTTGTGTCTCTCTGCCCCCAGCATGACTCTTGGATGATGACCCTGCAAGGGCAGCAGGACAGCCTGCCCTTACACAAACTTCCAGCACACTGTCTGAAGCAGCCTCTTGTGAGAAGAAAAGCTTTCTCACAAACTTGCTAGAAGTTGGAAAATTTCTCTCTGACTGAGCTTTCAGCATCCACAGCCTCTGAAAATGGGAAGGAACTTCCCCGGTCCTTCCACTGGATATTTGATGGCTCTCTATCTAAATTGCCCAGCCCTAAGGATTATTTCAGCTAAAACCCATGTCTCACCTTCCCCTTCCCTAGGCTTCTCTGCCTTCCTTTAGGCTTGAGAATGAAACGCAACCATAAAACCATGTAGCTTAGTGTCAGTTATAACAGCAAGGAAACCAGGTAGTTATGGCAGCTCTCCTTTTCTGGAAGGGAGTAATCAAGATGCAATGCCAGGCTAAGAAATGGTTGTCTGGGGAAGATTTCTGTGTCTATCTTGGCGCTCACATGGCCTTGCTTCTGTCCAAGCTAGGGAATTGTAAAAAGCCTTTGAAGTATGCTCCGCATGTCATCTGTGTATGTTTGCAGTTCGTTTACTGTTAGTGTGGCCAGAGCAGATAAATGATTATGTGTATCTGACCTATATTTGTTGATATTAGCCGTCTTTCTTGGAAGCTCTGTTTGTACACTGTCCAACCCTTGTCTGGCTGCTCGCAGTATCACTTTTTGCAAATTCCTAAAAAGTGCCACACCATCTCTGCAAGTTGCAGAGGACTTCTATAAATGCATCTAAGAAAACACTTTCTTCAGAGAGCTGTTGGGACAGCTAGCAAAAGTTACTTGGTCAGCTGTAGTTCCTGTCCATCCTAGACAGTCAGCATCAACCTCAGGTGAGCAAGGGCTTCCGCACGGAGAGGAGAACAGCCTTGATGCATCCAGAGACAATTCCTTTGCTACATCTGCCCACCGGCATTGCCACAAAATGCCCGCTGCAGCCGCTCAGCTGCCACTCTGTTCCTGCAGGTCACTTTGATTCCCTGCCATATCTCACTGCTCGGCAGGCCCAAGCCCACAAAGGCATTTCTGTGCCTAATTTTAACTGAAGTGAAGGGGAGGAAGGTGTCTAAACACTGCTTGCTCTTAGTCATTCGACAAGCCTTACCTCCCCCAGGCAGCCTTGATCAAGGACAGCACAAAATACCATTCAGGGTAGTAGGTAAGCTACAATGCTGTCAGCTCATAATTTTCAAAAGATCCATAAAAATATTCAGAGTATTCAGCCACCCACACTGGCTTAAATTATGAGTTTCTCCCACACTGTGTAGCCTTTGAATGTGTTTAGGGCACCGTTTACCTAAGGATAGTGTTGTTTCATATTCTCTAGACAAAAAGCTCTGGTGTCTGAGCTTTGCACAGCAATGACCATAGTAGGTAAAGGCCTGGCCAGGTTAAACATAGCAGGTAAAAAAGACCTTAGATCTGACTCTACCCTTCCACCAGTTCTACATCAGCAGAATTTAGATGTATTCAGTGGTATTTTTCTAGGTTTATGACACTGTAAGACCCTGAAGCTTTAATATTCAGAGATTTTATTATTATTTCCATATCTAAAGATCAAATAGCATCTAGTATTTTTAAAATTCAACTACAATTAAAGTACAATTTTAAGATTTTTAGCCTTTTCCGCAGGCAAGCTGGTGAAAGTGGATTCCTCACTTCTGCGTTTTGTTGCAGTAACCCATTTCCTGCCAGTTTCATATCTGGGATCAAATATAGTAGCTTTGTGTTGATAAGATACTGGTTATACATTTAAAGAATTACATCCAGTCAAATTTAGGAAAGGAAAATAGAATAGGGCTATTTTTGGTAATCCTGGCTTTTATTAAGTCTGTCCGTATGAAATCTAAATTATGGTACAGATTTGATTTTGGATCTTGAATGCCAAAATCTCTTGTAAAGGGCAGAACTTAAAAAAATGTATATATTTCACTTCAATTAGTGTGTATATAACATTCGGCAATATCTGATTGGCTTGGAAAGCTGTGCTGTAATGATTAACACATCCACAGAAGCATCCACAGAAGGCAGGCAGGGTACACTGCTCCAATAGCGCCAAAGTCTGTCACACTACATATTGGAAATCTGGATGAGAAAGAATTTTCCAAGTAATTTAATTGCTGTGAAAATGAAGTTAGCAGTTTAGGTACAGTTACAAAAACAAAGGCTGGTGATTACAAAGCTAGAGTGAATGTGGACTGTGCTTACATCTACTTCCTGGAAGGTAAAATGTAATCAGAGGAAGAAAAAAAAATTAGCTTTCAAGATATCCTTTTTTGGTTTTGGGGGGTGTCAGCAGGAGTTGTTTTCTTATGGCAGGATAATATGGAAGATTTCTGTGCTGTTACTCCATGGTGTGATTTGATGAGACAGCTGCTGTATCCCATGCTGGAACAACAGCTGGGAATGGTCATGTAATGTTTCTGGACAGTACAACACAAGCCAGTGATCTCTGTCTCTCAGCTATCAGTCACTTTCCTTTTAATTACTTTCAGATGCAGTGTCTAAATAGGCAGTGAAAAGTCAGAAGTCCCACACGCTGAAATAGAGCTTCCTCAGACCCCAGGTACAGCTTGATTGGTTTTGTTGCTGCAGACCACTGACCTTTGAAGAGAGGAATTCCCAGTCATGCTCAAGGAGCTTTTTTCAAAGGACACATCTAATAAATTTTAGCCTTAGCACAGTGGCATTTAAAACCTTGAAGAAAAAGGCCTTAAACCTACTGCCAAAACCCACTTTAATCAGGATCAGTCTCATTCAAGTAACATTCACGAAAGTTAGAAAGAAACTACTCATCCAACACTAGGCAGCTGTCCAGACTCCTTGGGAAATAAGAAATCAAAGGTAGCTGGAGATGGTGATTCATCTGTCCTTTTGAATACCTATCTTAGAGCAGGTGGTGTGCCTTCCATGCCACTGATTTCTGGGAGAGGTGGGACTGAGCCTCTACTTTCTGAGGGTTAAAGTTAAGTGAACTAAACCCTACTCATAGTTCCTACAGTTTTGCAGACATTGCTGTGAAGAACAGAAGAAAATCTGTAAAATGTCAAATTGAAGGTCCTTCTACGCTACTTCCCACCACAGCGGATCACAGCGGATGCCTAGTGAACAGGCATTTATGAAAACTCTCTGTAACACTCTCCCAGTTTCCAGACATTTTCAGAACAGGAACCTCCTGATGAAGCTGTGGTTTCTACATGTACTTAGTACTCTCAGCAGATAACTCATATATTAAATCTCTTGTCTGTCCTTGAAATACTACAAACTTTAGTATCCACACCATCTTTTGTCAAGGTGGTCCATGTGTCAGCTGACTGAGATGTTTTGTTTGGAGCCTTACTGTTTTATTAGCTTAATCTGATGTCTCCCACCTCTTGTACTGGAAAAGAGTAAAAAATCAATCTATTCATTCTCTCCATGCCACTCAGGATTGTTTTCATAAATCTATCACCTCCTCCTCCTTTATCTCCTTTCCAAATACAAAAGTCCTAGCTTAGTCATCCTTCATACATAGCCTTTCTGTACTTTTGATCATCTTTGTTGCCCATCTCTAAACTTTTTCCAGCTGCCTTGTAAATTTCCTGTGATGGAGGGATCAGGACCTTGTAAGCTCACTGGAACAGACAAGCTCACACCCAACATCCCAGATTTGTTGCAGTGCTACTTACTCAGGATCAAAATGCCTGTCAGCGCCTTGATAAGAGAGCACAGTGATAAGCAGGCTGCAGGCAGCAGCTGAAGAGCCTCAGCAGTGTTACTGAAACTGAAGTAATTGGAGCAGACTCAGTCAGGTCTTCCCATCTCATCCTCTTTCGCTGCAAGTGGCACATGTGAGAGGTGGCAAGTCCCAGCTCAGTGTGGCAGAGCCATTGCAGGTGCAGGAACTGCAGTGCAGGACTGACAGGGAAACAGAATACCTGGAGTGTGAAGCTTCATGAAATACAGAGCAGGCATAGGTTGGTCTTGCTGCCTTCATCATGTTTCTCCCAGATCCCTTTGGCGCCTTAGCCATAACATCAGGACACTGGAGAAGGGGCTGATTTTCCCAGCTCTTCAGTCAGAAGGGAACCCTCACTTGACAAGCAGGATAAGTGAAAACACGAAGAGCTGTTCCCCCAGGTCCCTGCCTTTACATGTTCATGCAGAGAAGGCAATCATCCCCATCAGGTTTCATCTCCTAACACTGGAAGTAAATGTGTCTTGCAAATAATCAACCTGAAGAGGTTGTGGGAAGGCCATTAATGAGAAATTTCTGTTTGCTTTAATGGCAGTCATGAATATGGAAGGTCTGATGGACGTGTGCAGGTCCAGGGCCTTCCCAGTAAGCTGCAGTCCCTGCACATGTGATACAAGGTTGGTTTTTATCTTCCTGCCTGCAGGCCGGTAGCCGAAGAAGTGGGAGAGCAGGCTGTCCTCAAGTAAAACGGAGGGCAGCTTTAAGCCAGGCATCCTCAGAAGCTCTGTTCAAAGCCATGTGGGTTGGAGTAACCCAAAATCTTTAAATAACAGCTTTGAGAGAAGCACTCTGGGAGGCTTTGCTTTTGGTGCACTTCACTGATATGTTTATTTTGTGAATAATTTTTTAAGCAATGAACCTTTGCTTATGGGTCCCTTAAACCTAAGGCTTAAGGGGCCTTGCAGGTGGCCCCGTGCTGCTCATCACAAATGTTTTATTACTGCCTCAACCAAAATCTTCTTTTGAAAGCAAGCAAGCCAGTGTTTGTTTTGCTTCCAGATAGACAACCTTGAAAAACACAAAAAACAAAAGAATTCGGGGGTGTGGGGGTGGGGGGAAGGAGGAAGAGGGAAGAAAGCAGAAAGTAGAATTTTTTTAAAAAAGGAAAAATATTAAAAGAAAAAAAAGAGCAAACAAGGCAAGGCAAGGCAAGGCAAAAGGAAAGTGAAAAGGAAAAGGAAAAGGAAAAGGAAAAGGAAAAGGAAAAGGAAAAGGAAAACAGTGACCCAACAGGTTCAAATACACTGAATATGTACCTTCAGGTGTCTGCTTAAAACACATGCTAGAGTTACCAAGATATGAAACGTTCCTTTGCTTCTTTATGAAGTGAAACATCTCAGATTGAATCATTTGGATTCTTGATAGCCACATGATTATTTATGAAAAGATGCTAACACTCTATTTGCCCCTTGAGTAATGGTCACATAGGTTGGCTGAAGAAAACAAGGCTGATCATCCACTTCAATAAAGCTAAGGAATTCTGGACTGCATTGGCTGAGAATCCATTTTCATTTGTGTTATTGTCTTTTCTTAAGTCTTAAGGATAATACAAACCTTTTCAAACAATATCCGACCCGATTAAAAGTAGATGATATACAGTGTTCAGATGCCAAGGTTAGAAAAACATATTTTAAAAGCACAGCATTATTATTATAATTTGCTATTATAAAATATCAGCCAAGGAAAATATTTTTTGTCTTCAGAAAACTGTTAAATTCCCAGTAGAGTGGGATGCAGCTGACATTCCTAGTGGTTTGCTGTCTTGTTTGGAGCACCATGTGGTTAACAGCTAAAGGGCAGAAATGCTTGCTACTGCACAATTGCAGTCACCTCAAGAAAATGCATGGCCTAGAGCATTTCATAATTCAGCCACAGCAGAAATGCAAAGGCAAAGAATGGTAGAGAGAAGAGGTAATTTACTTTGGATTATTGCTATTGGTGTGATGTCACTGTTACTTGTTAATCTCAATTTGTACCAAAACCTTTGCACAGTATTGATATCAGTGCAGTATTAAATATGGCAAGGCAGCTGCAGCATGAAGAACCAAAATAATGGGGTTTACATTAACTCTTACGGTGTCACATTTCTGCAATAAAAACAACTTTTTACTGCTCCAAATCCAGGAAGACTTTATTTTTGATCTTTCAGGAAAACTACAGTGATAAGCGAGCGCCTGTACAAAGAATGGAAAATAGAGCTGACTCCATAAAGCTTTCACCCTTTTCATCATACACATGTGCTGCTTCTTCCCTCAGAACTTGGTGGGCTGCCAAGAGCCTTGAAATCTCAGAGCCTGGGTCCAGATGGATCAATGGATCACAAGGAAACGACTGGGAGAGGAAGCTACAGTGATTATTGCTTGAGTTAAGAAGGACACAACCATGGACTTTCTAACAGGTCTTCATTACCATAAGTACAGCTTTGTAAAGGGAAGGCCTGGTAAAATCATGGCTCCGGCCTGTCACTTAGGCTAAGTAGAAAGGGACTGTGGGACAGTGACTCAGCTAGAATAGGGGAAGTGAGGCAGGCTGCGGGAGTGCGTCGTGCCCACACCATGGTGTCTGCTGGTTGGTTAAAATTGGTTTGTTGTGCCTTAAAACAATGTAAACTGATAATCAACTAACGGCATAAAAAGGCTGGGTTTTGGCAATAAAGATTCCTCTTTTGCACCGGCTTGGGGACCCTTTGTCACTCCTTATCACTACAGGTCTTTTTCCTCTTTCACATCTTGGAGGCAATCAGAAAGCAAACATCATGCCAGAGATTCATTAAGGGCATGAAGTCCAGTAACTTGATCTTTTCCAGTAATGTGATTTGGCTCTCTTTTAATGAGGGGTTTTCATACCTTCACCCCACCCTGCAAAGGTATGAATGATAGCCTGTTTCAAGGTCTTAATTTCTAGCAAAGCTTATCAAATGTAATGCAGCTATAGCCTTGATGCCAAGGCCACATATTAGTCTGTGCAAAAAAACCCTCTGTATCTGACATCTCCAAAATGCTACACAAGGAAACCATCCCATGCTGCAAATTTTTTGGCTCCTATTACACTGGTGGAACTATGATAGTCATAATCAGCTGCCAAAATTTCCCTGTATGCTTTTCCTATATTGAGAAAAATGCATAGTAATCCATAAGACTTTGGTTTAATCAGTATAAATCACAAACAAGTGAGGCATTTTTTTCTGTTCAAGTAACATGAGACTCCAGGGATTTTTCCCCTTTCTTATATGCATTAAGTCAGTATTTCATAAACCAACTCATAGTATGAAGAATCCAAAGCATCTCCTCTAAGCAACTCAACATCTTCATCTTTAAAAAGTTTTGGCAAGATGTTGAGGCCTCTTCTGGTTTTGTTAAAGTCTATGGTAAATTTGCTTTTAACTTCAAACTGAAGCAGAAGCTTATCCTTAGTGTAAAATTCCCAGAAATTTGGAGAAGACTAAATAATGGGGAATAGTGTGAGGGCTAAGAAAACAAAGATAATTACTAGTTGGGGTTTTTTTCTTTCTTTGTTTAATTACAAGTCCATTAAGCAAGCAAAGTAAAATCTTGCATACCAGGACCAGAGCAAAGATAGCAAATAAAAGCACATGATATTTTTATCTTTTGATAAATCGGATGGTAAACGCTGACTATCACCATGTTTACAGGACTTTTCTGTATTTGAACACAGAAAGGCAGAGTACACAAATGATCCTGACTCATGCCCTACAAGGCTAGATGTTCAAGATGGATGGAGAAACATAATGAACTCAGTGCCACAATGACTGAAACAACCTTTTTCTTTCTCAGTGCTGGGCCTGTACAAAACAACTAATTGATGTCATTTGTTGCCTCATAGAGAGCTTGGCAACTGTACAGCTCCATGCAGTTTGTAAAGTAAGCACCACCATCAACAATTTCACAGGAGGGAAATGGAGGCAAAGACAGCAAGTGTCTGGTCCTAAATCACTCAGCATGTCAGTGTCAAGTGCACAATCAGGGACATGGTAACGACCCCCTCAAGGCCTGAGCCAGCCTAACGCTGCTCTTCCAGGAACCTCCTTTCCACACAAGCCAGCTGGCTGAGAGACCAAAGCAGCAGAGCTGCAAATAATAAACAAACCAGGAGGGATGGGACCAAGTTCCCAATGGCAAATACCTCCAAGATGTCAACTGCTGTCAGCAAAACATATATCCAAACACAGGCATTACTGTCAGCAATAACGTAATACCATTGTCTCTGGTTCTCTTCAGTGCAAAGAAGAGTGTATAGAAGAAACTAAATGTTGGGTGGTAATGGTTAACTTTGTCATGCCCAATTCCCCTAACCCACATTGCTTGGTGTTACCTCTCCAACCTTCTCCTGCTGCTCTCTGGGTAGTCATAACTCATGTGACAGAAAGAGTGGGGAGAGAGGAAAAGCTCGGGCCCTATAATGTTTTTACCCACCATTTTTGAGCCACAGGATTGAAATCACTGTTATTCGTTATGTGCTACCAAGATGGAATTTAACAGAGTATGGTTGGGAGAACTGAAAATAAAAGCTTAACTTTATCTAACCTCTCTAGTGTACCATTGCATTTTTTTTTCCATCCTGAAAGTATTCAATAAGATATTTTAACTCTGAGCTGAAAAGTAATAGCTCAACCCTGCAGTTATCAAGGTCATTCCTTGGTTTACATGGGATACTCTTCCTTTTGGAGTTTTGCTAGCTGGTTGTTGGTTTTTTCCAAGTAGGGATCATGGTGCATGAGCCCTGCTAGAATGCTTTCTATGACTTCTTACTAGGCAGCAATAGTGTCAGGCTGTACCATCCTTATACAAAGTGCATAAATGGTGAGTCCAACCATGAATTTAAATCCATTATTGTTAAAATTGTGGGTTCAGAGAAGCAAGGATCAGACCTTCTATTTATGAACTTTTTACTTTATTTGATGCACAAGAAGTGATGCATGGGGCTTATATAGATACAAAGTAGGTAAGAAAAATAATTCAGTTCTCTGTGGTAGTGCGGAATTATATGTTAGATTTACAGTTGGTATGTTCCAGTTTTCCCCCACTGAGTTCATAATAAAGGTTTATCCCTGTTGCCTCCCTTTTCTCCGCCCCAACCCCAAATAAAGTCAAAACCCTTCCCTCACCCCTTGTCCATCACCCAAACTGCGCCTATTGTTCCAGCACCTTCCCTGTCAATCCTTGAAACCCATATCCCTGTTACATGTCAATCTCCCTCAACCCTACCCCTACATCCAGAAAGTTCTGTCGTATTCGGTATGTCATTGCTAGGAGTGGATGTCAGTCATTGAAAGTACTGTATCATTGGTGATATGTAAATGTTATCCAACCCTTTACTCCTCCCTGCTCGTTGCAGATTGGTTGTTCCCCTCGGTTGCCACCCCCCTATAAAACATGCTGCACCCAATGCAATTTGGCTCAGTCCGACCGAGCAGGGTTTGGGCCAATAAACTGCTGACCCTGAATCCGGCTCCAACCTGAGTCCTTCCCTCAACCCTTCGCCTTGACACATCGCTGTGGATTCTGTGGAGAGGATCTCACGATCCCTCGCTGCTCAGTGACCCATCAGCTCGGGTCACTGGGTGGCTCTTCCTCACTCAGCGGCTACCTGTGCGAGCTAGCCGGGTGCCCCGAGTGTTGAGGGCAGCGCAGCACCGTCGCAGTTCTCCCTCCTTCCGAAAAGTCATTTAATTTGCCTTTCTTTCCTCCTTTAATGGGAAAAAAACCAACACAAATTGGAAAGCAGATCAACAAATGCTGCCTCCACATGGAAAGACTAACCTGCATTCTCTACCCAAGGGCCAGGGAAAGCTTCACATCCTGGAAGCTGAAACAAATGGAAAATATCAACGGTTTGGCTCCATTTTGCAGCCAAGCAGCACCACCTCTCCTGAGCCAGG
Source organism: Dryoscopus gambensis (assembly GCA_013389985.1). Classification (NCBI taxonomy): domain Eukaryota; kingdom Metazoa; phylum Chordata; class Aves; order Passeriformes; family Malaconotidae; genus Dryoscopus; species Dryoscopus gambensis. Next base: position 58,305 of record WEIT01020639.1, read on the forward strand.
ACATGTCTGGTTTGGGATCATTCCTCACCACACAGAATAAAGGAGAGAGGTCAGGTTCTCAGAAATGTTTCATAATCCATGTTCACTTTTGGGGTAAACTCAGTGGCTAACACTGTCTCAGGTGGCTTGAGACAATGCTTTTTGAAGTCAGTGGAAAGATTCCTGCTGACCTTAGTGCTCCTTGGGCTGCTACTCCATGTACATCCTGCACCAATTTGGTCATGGCTGAGAAGTGGGATGCAGTATTTTGCATCATCTTCTGGTTTAGACTACACCCCACACAGAACATACTGAAATAGTTAGCTAATGTTTATTGGGGTGGATCACATCAGCTGGTGTTGCTTTGGAAAGAACAAGCAAAAATATAAACCAGTTCTCCTATTACACAAGTGTCCCATAGCAATGTGGAGCCCAGTAAGACACGAAAGAAAGACATATCATAAAGGGCAGGTATAACTTTGCATCAGTCACCTACACCTCCTTCTCTTATTCTCCTTGCTAACTGATAGACCAGGTCAAGCCACCAGAAGGATGGGTTTCCAGCATCCACCCACACGTCATTATACCACAACCACACTCAAACTTACCAGTAATCTGCATGAAAAAAAAAATGTGACCAGCCACCCAAAAAACCATATAATCTTGACCCACCAAATATCAGACAAACCTGACAGAGCTTTATACAGGTGTCACCTTTTTCATTGTGCATCATATTGTCCATTCCATTCAATCCCCAGTGGGATTTAGGTCCCTTAAAAGCCTGTTTCCACCTCCATCACTACCAACCAATAACTTCCTTGAGCAACAAGGTCTATGGCAGCAATAGATTCTGCAAGATTGCACACCTACATGAATATTTGTACATTCAAACCCTTCCAACCCCACTGATATGTTCTGAAATTATGTCATCTGAATTAGTGTCTCCCCATTAAAGCAATGGTGACATGAGAGCAAATTCAGGTCTCTGACTCTTTAAAAATATCTATGATACTTTACATCCATATGCAGTGTAACTGAAATGAAGAGTTAGAGTCAATAGGAACAATTAAGTAATTTTCATAGTACTGTTTCCTCCTTTAGGTCTCCAAAAAGCATTGTATGTATATCATTACTGGAGTTGTTCAACTACGGCTAGCACAAATGTTGGTGGAAAGTGTATTCAGAAACACAAGGCATAGATTTTGGCTAGCTGTTTCCTGAAGAAACAAAAAACCCTTCTGTTGCAACATAAGTAAAAATGAGGAACAGGCCTGAGGTTTTACAGGAAGAAGAGCAGTCTGGAAGAGAAAGGGGGAGAACAAGTCTTGCCTGCTAGCGATAACAGTTTTAAAGGACATACAGTGTTAGATCTTCTGAGGAACCCCTGGCCCCTTTATTTTATTACTAGTTGTGTCTTGAAACAGCCATTTATAGAAGAGATCCACTCTGCTCATTGTCAATTACTAACATATGTCTCACACTTGGCAAACAAGACAACTCGGGAATGACATTTTGTGAATAATCAACAACATCACCCAAAAGTGGCTGCATCTTTGCTTTGGGCTTAACATTTTTTCCCCAAACAAGATAGCTTTCTCGCAATGGTGCCAAATGGAACATATTAAGCATTAATGATGGCTGAAAACACTGTACACCAAAGAGGCAGGGATGGGGCTGTGAGAGCTTGCCTTGGACCTTAGGACAAACAGCTGCGTGTGTACCAGCCACAAATACTGCTCCGCACAAAGGGGCCTCTGGGCATTGCTACGGTACAAATAATGCACTAAAATGGAAAGCTTTGGCAAACTGAATGTGGGACTTCGCAGAGGTCTGGCATTCAATCATAAAACACTACACAGGCTGTAATCCTCAGAGCAAGCAACAAAAACTGTGGACAGCAAGGATAAGACAGGACATGGAAACTGCCAGCTTGTTGCAGAAATATGTATGGCCTACAAAGGAATCCCAAGCATACAGACTGCTGTCACATACGTACATGCAAACCGTGAATCCAGGGATAATGATGAACATTTACCTCAAGTGCTAAGGATTATGCTTGGACTTTACCTCATTTAGCTTCCAAATGTTTGTTTTGTAGTCCATATTCATTGTTCAGGCTATCTTTATCGAAACTCCTAGAGAGCAGCTCAGCTTCCACAGTTCAGACTGCCTGCCTCTTTCCAGGGACTCTAACAAAACTCAGAAAAATGCCTTTGGGTGCTGTTTCACAGCTTATGTGTCTGGAAAAAGACAAGTCTCCTCTATCCTTCCTTTCTTTCATACTCTTCCATTCTTTCAGGGAATCTCCCAATGCTGCCCCACCCTCCTTTAGGGCAGCTCCATCCTCATCAGATACTTCCCTGAGCCATTTTTAGATTTTTGCTGTGTTAATCCTCTGCCAAATTTTGAGCTAAGTCATCTGAAGTAGGGTTCCATAAGCCCACACATGGTAAGCAGCAGGAGCTTACAGTCAGGAGACAGCAAGGGCAACACAAAGATGATGAGATGGGGCAGCAGAAGAGACTCCTCTCCAGTGGTGATGTGATGCCAAACTGACTCACTGCCTCCTATGGGACTGCAGTCCCAGAAAGGCCACCTGTCTCCAAGACAGTGAATGGTGGGAGACAAGAATCACAGCATCCGGTAGGGTAAGACCAATACTCAAAATTAAGTAGGGTCACTTTTGTCCTCTGTCTCGTTCTATAGTTATTATAAAATGAACCCTTGCCATGAGGATATAAGCAGTGAATGTACTGATATACAAGGGTGCCAGGCGCCTCAGCAGCCACCTCTGTGGAGAGGAGCAGACACTCAGCAGCAACCCTACGTGTCATGAGGGAAACCTTGCCCCCACCATCATGTGTACATTGCCCTTTTTGCCTTTTCACAAGCCAACTCATTCTCTTTCTCACATGTTTCTTAATGCTTCTGAGACACTTGCTGTAGCCTGAGTTTTGTTTTCAGGTGTACCTTAGCAATCCTTTCCCTGAGATGAGAGCTGACAGGTGAGTCCTTGTTCAGGGTGAGTGACATCATGAAGAATGGCTGAGCAAGTCCCAGCACTGAACCAGTGGCTTATTCTGGTTGAAAAAAACCAGTCTTCACTCTTAAAAACTAATTAATTCTTACCATATTGCATCCTGTGGTTAAGGAAGCACTTGAGGCACATAACATCTCTCCTGCTGGGGATGGGAATCCTGGGGCCTTTCCCACACAGTCCTTGAGCCAGTGGGCCTTGCTTATACAGAGCAAGGTGAAAAACCCCAAGTACCAGCCCAAGTGTGGGCCTGACCTACTGGAGAAGGACCTGGGGGTCTCGGTGAATGACCAGTTGACCATGAGCTGGCAATGTCCTTACAGCCAGGAGGGCCAGTAGTATCCTGGGGTGCATCGGGAAGAGTGTGGCCAGCAGGGTGAGGGAGGCAATCCTGCCCCTCTACTCAGCCCTAGTGAGGCCACATCTGCAGTGCTGTGTCCAGTTCTGGGCTCCTCAAGACAAGAAAGACAAGGAGCTGCTGCAGAGGGTCCAGTGGAGGGCCATGAAGATGATTAGGAGTCTGAAACTCTCTGTTATGAGAAGAGACTGAGGGAGCTGGGCCTGTTCAGTTTAGAGAAGAGAAGAGAAGACTGAGAGGGGATCTCATTAATGCATGTATATTATCTCAAAGGCAAGTGCCAAGAGGGTGGTGCCAGACTCTTTTCAGTGGTGGCCAGAGATAGGACATGGACAATGGCCATAAACTGAAACATAAGAAGTTCCACCTCAACATGAAGAAGAACTTCTTTACCTCGAGGGCGGCAGAGCACTGGCACAGGCTGCCCAGGGAGGTCATAGAGTCTCCCTCTCTGGAGACATTCAAAACCTACCCGAATAGTTCCTGTGTAACCTGCTCCAGGTGACCCTGCCTTGGCAAACGGTTGGACTAGGTGATCTCCAGGGGTCCCTTCCAACACTAAAAATTTAATGATTCAGACCTGCCACAGACTGGATATGGTGGTTGCTGAATAGCCAGGCTGGTTTAAAACTTACCTCAGGAAGATGCACTATTACCTCAACCCACCACAAAATCCAGAAAGAGATGATCTCTAGGTCACTTCTAGGGCATAATTAGTTTTGTCTAGTAGTGATTTGTTGTTGCTTTGGGTTTTTTGTTGTTTTTGTTTTCTTGAAATGTATTGATTCTTCAGTCTTAAAAATAATCACTCTCATTAGGAATGCCAACTAGCACTTCAGTGCATGTGCATCATCCACATTTTGCTTTCCTTTCTTTTCAGTCAATTCCTAAACCCTGAGAAAATCTAGGAGCCTTAAGAGCTTAGATTTGACAAAAGATGAAAAGTCATTTAGCACCATGCCACATACACATATGTACGTATCAATATCACCCTAATGCATTGCAAGCCCACAGTGTTTTTGCTGTGTTTTAATTCTCCCAAAATTATTTTCAAAGAGAAAAAGTACATTCCCCTGAAAAGTTCTCAATTGCCTCAATTCCCACACATTTGGATAAAAATAACATTCCCTCTTAAAAGTGTCTCAGATCAGGGCTCCATTTAGTATGAAATGAGGGTCTTCCACTGTTGCTCATGTAAGCACTGCCAGCAGCTTAAAAGGTTTTGCTCTAGTGGGAAGAAGATGGGCCACGATTGCAGGACTATGATTGAAGCACTGCTGTCATCTACTTAGCTAAACTATGTTGAGATAATTTCTCCCAACCGCCCCCTTTAAATCACTCACTTTCCTATTTCATCAAGATTCTTAACAGCTCCAAATCAGAGAGATCCCTGTAGACATCCAATTTATTCTGCACTGTTTTCAGCTGTTTTCTCTCCATTTCCTTCTCTGTGCCTCCTTCTTTGAACTTTTACTTCTTCTCTCTGGAAGTTTGCTGGTTTTATCACTGCTGTAGGTATAACTCTTCACATTCAGACCTATCCTCTTCATTATACAACATAAAAATTTCACATAAACTGCAAAAAAAAACCCAACAGAGGACTGAAAAACCTGGTGCTGTTAATGGCATCAAAGTGCTTTGAGAAAAAAGCTCAAAGGACAATCCCTAATAATTCACCTGTGACCATTTTTCTAAATTCTTATACATTCTAGTGTGAAATGACTGTATTTTATTGTGTTACACTTAACACTTAGAGTCTGGCCTTTGGTAACAAGGGGAATGTCCTTCAACTAGAGCTGCTTTTTGTTCCTTTTCTTTGATTCATTAGTTGTTTACTGCAGGCTATTAACCATCCTAGGACTAGCTTTAATCCAAAGCCAGAGCCTTTAAATATAATACATCATCAACAGGTAATTATTCACTTTGAAGTCTTTCCTTCTTTTTTTTGTAGCTGTTTGAGGTGATATCTGAGGCTTTAAAGTATGGTAACAGAGTACTTCCATCAAAGCACTAAAATTAGTAATGCAAATGTCAAGAAGTTAATTTGCATGCTTTAAATATAAGGATGGCCTATCTTTTCTCTTCCTTTTTTTCTTTCGTTCTTTTTCTTTCTTTCCTTTGATTTTACTTTCTTTTTCTTTTTCTTTTTTGACTCCAGCTAGAAGTTTGGAAAGCTTTTGATGCTTTTGCAACAGTGGTAGCTTGAGAGTTTAGAATTGGGTAACTGCACTATATAAGCCCAACACTATAAATTCACTAGGATCATCATCTCTTTTTGTCATGCTTAGTAGGGTTTTATTTCAGTAGTTGTTCTAGTAGCCAGCTCAGAAATCCAGATCTATAATTCTTGGTGAGACCCTCTGAACATACACTGGCATAAGCACAAGTTCGTGGTGCTGTGTTGATTTCAGAGGTCTTTGACTCAGGTTCTTTGGCTTAATTTCAGGATTGTTTCCATACTTAAGGTTTTCCTTTCAGGAAACTGTTATATGTTTCCTGAACTAGGACCTTCGTGTGTGCACTGGCAGAAACTCCTGGGTGAATCCCAGATACACTGAGAAAGAGACAAGTAGCACGTATAGGAAATCTTGCCTCCACAGACTCAGAGAAGATCAGTCTGGGATCTCTGTAGCAGAGTGTTCATTCATTTGAAGGACTTCTAGGTCTTGAAAAGTCAAATACATAGTACCATAGTGAACATCTGAGATCATTTTTCTCTTAACTCATGGTATTCTGTTTTAATCTGTTATGCAGCATTTTATAACTTTGGTCGGTACGCACTCTTGGAAATAACTCCTGAGAAAAAGCTGGTTCATAAATGGAAGACAGCCATATTTATTGAGACAGAGGGTGCAACATATCCATATGTTTATGGATATCTGATTATCCATATGACTCTTATTATGTGTTTTTGGGGTGCTCGGACATGTGGCTTCTAGCGGAGGTGTCACCAGGCATGTGGAGGATTATTATTATTACTATTATTGTTGTTGTAGTTGTTGTTGTTATTATTATTATTTTCTTGCCCTTTTGCATTTTTCTCTGTTCACAGGCAGCAGTAATCACACACACCACATGTAACAGGCAGACTGCTGCTCTCCCAGCTCCCAGTTAGCAGCAGAAAGAGTGGGGTGACTAAGGCAGTCAGCATGTGGACCCAGCTGCTTTGATCATGACTACACTCCTAGAAAGCACTGAAAGTGAAGAGCATCTACTTCCCCTGCAGATGAAGAAGCTAAGAGCCAAGTTTCAGCCTCTTTTCACTGAGGCTTTCGTTGTTAAGAGGTAAGTAAATTATGGAAGGAATGTCAGGCCACTGACACTACCACTGGCTGGCTCACCCCAAGAGGAATAATCAATCCAGCACATTAATTTGAAATGCTGGGGTGCTCTGTGCAGCCCCAACTGCAGGAAGGAAAGTGTGAGCACGCTTTGCCTTCCCCTGGATAAGTAATCTGCAGTGTCATGAGAGAAAATACACGCACACTGAAGAGTTAAAATGATGAAAATTAAGCTTACATTGAACAATACTCTCACTTTTGGGGAAGATCTGAAAGTTTCTTAAAGGGAAAGTAACAGTTAAAAAGGCTTTATCTTTGCAAGCATTATAAAAACGGTTGTAAGCTGTATACACTACAAAGGCACTGCCTTCACTCCTCCATCTCTGTGATTTCTTTAGATTGAAGAAACCTGTTGGCTTGAGTTCTAAAACCCCAGATAAAAGCTTTGATTTGTTAATTAAATTTTTACTGCTATCTGCATTTGATATCTCAGTCAAATTGTATCCGCTTGCAACAACAGAAAAAGTCACATCAAAGGAGAACTCCACCTCCATGACCTGTAATTACAGAATTTACTGCAGTGTGACACTGGCTGCAAGATGCACCTGCCAGGCAGACCCAGCTTACTATCTACACCTAAAACAAAGCCAGTTCATTCAACTGGGCTGAGCCAACACATGCTGAACAAAAGGGCTATGTTTTGTCCAGAGCCGGCCTAGCATATTGCTTGTCCTGAGACAGACGGGAGCTTCTGAAAACAAGGGATTTTTTCTGTGTTATCACACTAAGTCAGGGATAAGGATGAGTTCCCACAGAGAAAGACAGAACTAGGAAGAAAAGGAGAAGAAGTTGGAATGGGAAGATAAAGGGAATTAAAAAGAAAAGGAAGAAAAAGGAAAGAAAATGAAAATCCGTCTTGGTGGTTAAAGCAAAATGAAAAAAAAGAAAAAGAAAAAAGCTACTCATAAAGAAAACACTGATAAAATAATAGGAAACACAGAGAAAGATAGGGTAGCAGAGAGAAAATAGAGAGGAAAACAAACTAACATATCCACTGGAATCCAACTTCAACCTGCAGTGTTCTCCCCCTTAAACACCCACACAGGTATTGCAGAAATCCCCAATTTGTGTCAACGCATTCTTTGGCCCTCAGTTGTTTTGCATGATATTTTCAAACAAGCAGAAATGTAACATGGCAAAGACTTACAACATAGTCTTTATTAAACTTGGGAGCCTCCCTCTGAGCCGTAGAAATTATTGTTAGTATTTATGTTTGGGAAACAAAACACAAAGAAGGAAAATAAGTAAGGCATTGAATAGGCTTGCTGGGTAGGAATTTTTCCTGGAATGATTAATATACACAAAATATCCACATTACAGAACAGGCATTTTCAGCAGGAGAATAACAATTTTGTTGAAAAAAAAAATCTGTTGGGAAAACCAGTATGGAAAATCCATGCCTATCCACCCAGAAGGTACTTGTTACTACTGCTTCAGTGATGCAGGAATTTCCAGCCTGGCCATCAAAAAAAGACCCAGTTTGGTTCTCTCCCATGGATTAATGCCCAAGACAACCCTTCCTGCAAAAATATATGAATAGTAATTAAAAAAATAATTCCTCACACATGATGCTCATTTCATTTAGGATTTTTTGAGAGGTTCTAGTTTTCTGACCAGAATTCTTTCTGTGGTTTTTTTTTTGTTGTTTTTGGGGGGTTTTTTTAAAGAAACTAAAATCACTCTCTTTGACTTACTTCAGCATGAACCTGACTTCACTCTAACAGGAAAAGTTTTCTGCTGCCTTCAGTGGGCCTAAATTTTTCACCTTGCACCCCTTTGGCCTCAGTGAGCACTGACTAAACAATGTTGCTGAAAAGCATGGGGTGAGATGTGTGGTGGGATAAAGGGTCTGTAGACATCAAAGGTTTTCTCTGTTTTCACTGGAACTTCAAAACGCTGTTGAAATATTTACTAAACCAAACTGATGTGATGTCTCTGAAAGCTTGGATGAAAAGCACCCACTATGGTAAGCTGGGGTTTCAAGCCTGGAGCACTGCCAGGGCATTCCTCCCAACAGCCATGCCCCAAAATTGGGCATCAGCCTTTTGTCCAGTAGTCTGTCCCTCTATTGTGCTATCAGAGCCATTTTCACCAGCTTTTCCACTGATGCAGTGTGGCTTTCCTCTGCTGGTAATAGCAGGAATGCAGTCCCAGCTGAGGACAGGACCAGCTCAAATCCCACCATCATCCTCAAACTTTTCAGATGCTGTTTCAGAAATTACAGCCCCCCAAGCCCGGGCTGCAGTCACCCCCTGGGGTTTCATCACTGCCTAGGACAACAAGGAGTAACCTGGAAAAACTCTCAGGGATAACAGGGCACATGACAGGCTGTTGGGCCTGTCAGCATCACAAAACAGGTCAGGGTTAAGTTGGAGTTAGAAATTAGTACTAACTCCCCATCCCTGTTAAATGACTGGTATTATTTCTGGTATTGCTCCATACCATAATTTAATCTCAGGAAGACCAGGAGGCACGCTACAGTTAGAGATCGAGTCTTCACAGCTCAAGCCTTACAGCATCAAAGTTGTTCCTGACTACATGACCTCCAGCTTCTCCCAGCCTGGAGAAAAGCTGCCTCAAGAGCTATTTCCCCCTCCTGAGAACAGAGACGGTTTCTGGAAGGGGTAGGACAGCAGGCAGCTCTCAGACACAGTTAGGTTGTCTGTATTCCCAGCATGGAAAAAGAGGTCAGGCTGGTCCCCGTTCCCTTCCCCTCTGCTCCTTCCCTCCCTCCAATCCAGTCCTTTGGGCCTGAGGATGAAGGAGGTTTTGGCGTTTGCTGGAAGAAGGCCAAAACTCACTATTTTCAGAAGGTGACTGGGAAACTTGAAACAAACCCCACAGCGTGCAAAATTTATGTGAGACCAAAAGCAGAGGATTACCACAGCTCACCACATACAGCTCTTGTGTCCCAAATCCTCATGTTAACACCAAATTCGCAGTAAGCAGCATGATACCCTGCTGCTGCAAATTCCTGCTGTCAGCAGCCTTCACACTCTCGCTGAGGAAGCCTCAGAGTTGGGAGGACTGACACTGCCTGGGTCCTGGGAACTTCCCAGAGCAGAAAGAGTTGCACATGAGTGAGAACTGACCTGCTATTCAGGCTGCTGATTCACCACGACAATGAAGGCTCTGGGGTTGGACAGAGGGGCTGCTGCCCTCTCAGGCATGCAGGGAGCCGGATTTTGGGGGATGAAGGCAGATAAGAAGCTCCCCAGGAAGCAAGGGGGTTAGAGTGGGCACACAAGAGGACAGCAGCAATCTAGTTGCGGAATGGGCAGGTGTGAGATTAGAGATGCGGTAAAGCTGTCAAGGTATTTTCTTTTCAGGTGAAGTTAGAAGCATTCGTGAAGCATCTTGCCAAAATAAATACAAATTTGCCTTAGCTGGATTCAATCTGAGGTCTTGAAGTAGATCTTGATCAGTAAGCCTGAGGGCCCTGGAAATTGGTGAGAGGGTTCACAAAACTCCTGCAAAACATTATCAAAGTACATCTGAAGTGCGTCATTTTGCAAGAGTGGTAAAACATTTTTCATTTCCACAAAGACCAAAGGAGCAGAAACACAAACGTTGAGTTTCCAAATATCGAGAGTAACATCAAAGGGCAGTCACTAACAGAGAGCATTAGAAGGCACTTTACCCAGATTGTGTGGAGGGTTCTGGACCCCATTGTACTGCACAGGTATGAGCTGGTCCATCATTCCTAGAAGAGGTCACTGTGTGGCAACCCTCAGGTTTCTGGGGCTCTGTGTGGAGGTGAAACAACAGAGACCACATCTCTGTTCTCTTCATAAACCATGTCCCAGTACAAGTTTACTTCTTCTCTATGTGTGGGTCAAGCTGGTTACAACCAAGGCAAGAGCCCAGGGGCAGAGTCTGAATCCATCCTGGATTCCTGCCATCCATCTGGGTTTCCACACCAGGCAAGCCAACCTCCTGGCACCTGGAGCAAGCCAACACATGGGCAGCATCGATGGCTGAGCACCTCAGAGTGATGCTGAGATCATAGCTAACAGAGCAGTCCCAGGCAGAAACACCAGAAACTGGAGTAAAATACATTCAGAAACAGAGAAATTCCACAGCTGCTAGCTGGACATGGAAAACAGCTATATCTCTTTTGATTGCCCAAATCAAAGCAAAGGAAAAGTGACCCTAGACTACCTTCCAGGGCTGTCAATAGTCACACTACATCTAAAAAGCTATGTGTAAAAGAAATTAAAAGCAGTGAGAGCTATTACATACTTTTAAAGTCATTCAAGTTCAGTTTTGAAAATATATCCACAGTCTATTTGCCTAAAAGCGGAGTGCTGTGATCCTTGTTTACCAAGTAAAACAAACACCCTGTACGGTACGGGTAAATGACCCACAAATGCAAGTCTTTACAAGCCTCCTCATTACAGTGAGATCAGAGCGTGCCATGTGTGCCTATCATTTTCTCAGGGCTTTTTCTTCTCCTCTTCCTGCTTTTTGTCAAAGCTCCTGGCTTCCCGTCTGCTTTCTATTTGCAGTTGTTAAAGGGAGGGACAAACCCACACACAATTAGTTTGGAGTGGGACAGAAGAAGGGATTAAAGTGCAAATAAATATTAACCTGATGAATGATTCTTTCCAATGCACGTCTTCATGAAAAGACCATAAAGGATACACAATTATGTAGGTACATCAATTGTATACAGTTTTGAAGAAAAAACTTTCCCATGTACTGTAACTCCCATATATGGGCATTATACTTTCTTGGTTCTCTCTGCAAAGAAGCAAAAAAAAGTTGATACAGGGCACAGTTTTACAATATTTTCCTCTCATCAAGAAAACATGCATTCTTCAGTTGTGCCACCTCTGCGCCATGACCCTTAGGACACTTCTGCCAGTCCAGGTGAGGTTCTTGCTTTGTATTTTTTATTTCTCAGAATTCCTAATCAATAACACTGCTCAAACCCTCCCAGCAGCTTCCCCTTTGCACTGGTGGTCTTCTCCTTCCCCCAACTCCTGCATCAACAGTGATATTCTTCCTTCAAAAGTCTCTTGCTCTGAGACCTCAAATGCTGGTTCAGCATTTGTGCACACCTTCACCAGGGCAGCCCTCAGCACTTCAGTTCTCCCCAATGAATCTCATCTTCCTCCCTGAATGCTCACTCGCCTTCAGGCTCCAAACCCCACCAGGTACTCCTATCCACCTCAAATATCCCCTGGTCACAGCAGGACAGCCACCATTTAATCTAATCTGTGGTGGATTGTCATGAATAAAGCTCTGTTTCAGTATTTGAGAGAAAATAAGCAGGTGAGATTTTCTGTCCAGCCCCTTTTCTACCTTTCTATCTTTGAGAGAAAAGCAGCAGTGGGTACCAAAATAGTAATTTGGCATATGTACTTCATTGCTTATCAGCTCATTTGCTCAACAACAAAGATGGGAAAATGCTGTGGGGGTCATTACACCAGGAGAAGGCTCAGAAAACCTGGAAGTCTGTGATGAAAATCATTTAAATGGCATAGCCAGTGATTAGAATGAGTGTCTGTGGCAGTAAATGGGAACATATTAAAGTGGCATGGGAAGTTTAATCGGTGATTGATCTCCCAACAATTACCTTGCTTTCTAAATCCCTCCATATCATTTAACGAGGTGATTTCAATGTTCTAATAAAATGTGGCAGGGGAATGTTTCCAGATGTCCAGTGTGTCGGGAAATAAATGCTTCTCTGAAACCATAATCTGTGCATTAAACCAACCAACATTGTCTTCTGATTGAGTTACACTTCTGTCTCAATTACAGAGGAAGGAGCCACTGAAAAGTCATTAGATTTTTAAAATCCTTTCAAATCATGTCAGTTTTATACAAAACAGAAATCCTCCCTCTCTGCTGATTTCTTGGCGTAAAACACCATTTTACAAGTGCCAAAATACCTGCTTTTACAATATTTCCCTAAAATTGTTTGCTTATTCCTCCATTAGAAATGGAAAATATTGCTACTTGTGCCCCATGATTGATTCCTTTACCTCCGATCACTAAAAAAATTAGATCAATATGAATAAGCCCAGCCATCAAATTACACTTTGAGAACTGAAGAAAAGCTTGTGATGAAAAGTCCAGGACATCAGGAATCTCACCAGATCAGTCCGCGTGTCAAACATGACCTGGAGCTGACACTGGGAGGTCGCTAGTGTTCCCAGCCCACTGGGCAGCACTTCTTCAGCATGAAGATTGCCTCTTTTTTTAAATTATTTTTCATTTACAAGGGTGCCTTCTGCAACTGTGGGTCTCATTTCCGTACGTGAAAGAGCTCCTCCCAAAGTGTTGACACGGAACATCACCAGAGTCATGCTCATGTACAATGAACATGGCAACCACTGCAGTGTGGTAGAGGATGTCTGTGAGCAGCCCTGACTTCTTGTGGACCCCCTGGGTAACCATGGGGGATGGTTACATGGCTGCAGCATTTGCCCCAGGTTTTCCAGACCTGTGCCACAAAATTATTGTTCTTCAGCCAATGCTTAGGGTCAGCTTCATGTTCTTTAGAGTGTTTTGATACCAAATATCTCAGAGGAGTTCTGGCGTGTGCACATATCTGTCAAAAGCAACTCAATGCCTTCATTGTCGAGGGCAAAACTATCCCCCTCGCTGCCTCTCTCTTCACTACCTGCATTTTCGGGCAGTGACATAGAAATATTGCAGTGCACAGGACCCATGTCTATTTTCCATCCACTTGAGACTAGATGGTTTGTCTTTGTCCGTATTCACCTATCAAAACCAAATAAAAACTCAACTAATCCATGACAGCTGAGGTCACACCACGTCTTAATTTCGGTGAGTGCAAACACAGCCCTCTTAGCAGAGAGAAAACAGGAAAATAGGGGCACACTTAACCCCCTCTGCTCTGTAAATAGTCTTGTTAGCTCTCAGCTATCACAAAAGCATATCCCTCATTGCATATGGCAAATATTAACCAGCTATTGAGTGCAGTTCTATTCACATGACAGTAAGTAATGCATTCAGTCCTCCAGGTTAGCTGTGCTTGGATGTGAGGGTCTATATTGACCTGTGAAAGACTGTGAAGGAGGAAGAGAATACTTTCAATGCTCTAGCGGGTCAGTGAGTACTTAGTGCCACAGCTAAGAGCCCAAGAGGGAAATTTCATTCCATGCCTTTGAACGTTATCTCAGTTAAACAAACTGAAATGTGCAACTGAGTTTACTTTAGAACTGGTAAAAAATTATGCTGAAAGCAAACTATGTGCAAGAAATGTCTATCAAAGCCAGGGAGCCTGAAATTTTGAATATACTTACACAGATTGTTCACTTTAATATATTGCCAGAGGGTGTGAAGGCCACTTTGTAGATGAAATTTCCCTTTATCTTCCCTGCATATGATACACTGATATGACCCAGATGATAATAGAAGAAGAAAAACTTCTTGAATCTGCCTACCCACAGGGTTCATTTGGTTAACTTAGTGATTAATAATTCTGGTAATTAGTAAGTGCTCAACAAATGGGGATGTTGTGAAATCTGATCTTTTGAAACTGAGGTCCCTAAACATTCTCTTTAATGTGTAAGAGGATGCAGTCCTGCCTGACCTTCACAGTTAGAAGCCACTTAAGCTACAATCTGTGCATTTTGATGCCAGAAAGCACAAAATTGGGTGTTTCTTGTCACTGCCCAAGCTTGTTGGGAGCTATGTATTCTCTTAAAAAAAAAAAAAAAGAAAGAAAAAAAAAAAGGAGATGTCATTTCTTCATACGCCTTTTTTGGTATATAGCAGTCTTGCTACCATTAGCTATTGCTGATGGACCATTTAAGAGCGCTCTCTGTTTTCGGTTCATTAACTTGGGCTAAATAATTCATAGTGAGCATGCATCTCTATCCAGGAGAGAGGGGGAAGAATGATTAAGGGCTAAAAAATGTTGCATTGATGCATTTTGTTTCTCACCAAAGAAAAGATGGAACGTGACACTCTGCAATATAATTGTCATTTCTAGGGCCAAAGTAGGTCTCACTTGTTCTCACTTGGACATCCACACTGGCATCCACACCTAAGGGTGGGGACAGTGTCTTGTTCTTGTGAGGAGCTAAACTTCTCACTGGGCTTTCTCAATAACATTTAGAAGAAGAAACCCTGTAAACACTATATTTTCATGGGTATAACACACGTTGTGTGCAACCCACACTCCCACCAGTGTACTGTATACCTTCCAGTCATGCTAATTCTTACCTTCCCTTTCATATCTGCGAGGACTATTTGCAGATGTACATTTCATTCATTTACAGGTTTATTCCAAAAAAGAGGACTCTTAAAGAGGCTGAAGATATCTCAGACTGAGGCATGACTTTTAAAAATGGCAGCCCTACTTGTGGAAGTACACTCATGCACTTGTCATGCAAAGGTCTCAAACCTACAACTTTGTCAGCTTCAGTGGGTAGTAAAGGAGGCCCCATTTCTCCATTCCTAGGCACAGTATCTATTATGAGCTTGTCTAGGCACCAGTTCATTCTATTAGTGCTGCCGAGTTTCCTTCTGCTACAGCTCCCTGCTATAGCAAGAGGCAGACAGCAATGTAAAAGCAGCAATGTGTGTTAGGAAGCAAGAGAAAATTAAGAGAAAAGAGGTTAAAAATATATCAATTACAGCAGGAATTCAAAACAGCTTCAAAAATAAATTTTTTAAATGATTCAGCTTAGAGAAATTGTTTATCTTAATCTGCAAGGATGGGAGCCACCATCTTAATTTGCAGGTAATGCAAAATCAGTTAACTATAAAGTACATGTGGAAGACATTTAATGTTCAGGGAACAAAACAAGAAATACTGCTGCCAGAAGTGAGGCAAAGCTAGAGACTGGAGTCAATCAATCTGAAATTATTCATAAAATTACAAAGCAATATATAGCTGTTCTACTGGACAATTTTCGCAACATTTCAGTCACAAGGGAATACACATTTCAAGTTTGTCACTTCAGGAGACAATGACTACATGGAATAGCCAAGCAGAAATCTTGATGTAAGAGGAAGAGTTTTATTAATGTGAAACAATCCAGAGTCCCCTCCTCATCATAACAAGTACAATTAAAAG
>WEIT01020647.1:2394-18281 GCA_013389985.1 Dryoscopus gambensis
TGAGAGGGGAGGATTTTTAAAAGATGTGTTAGTTGTTGAATTTTTTATGTCAAATGATCACAAGGACTAAATTCTGAAATTGAATATGCCTGGAAAATAAATGATGACACTTTTAAGTAAAGGTACTACAGATTTCAATTCATGAATATGACATCCAAAAATTAGAAGTTTGTTAGTCAAATCAGGGAGGAAACTCATGCCAAATAATCTGACTTGAGGAAAGCAGAGCATTTATTTTAAATTGGAAATGTCTTCACTGCAGCTGTGTGCAAATAGTTACCTGCCATTAACTATTTTCTCCAGAAAAATGTAAGCAAATTTTACAGAAAGGACTTTTAGGGATTTCAAACAAATATTCTTGAAGAAACTTAGGGACAAAATGGGACTCCATAAACTATAAAATATTAAGTTTTTTGAGAACTATAGTACCACTAAGCATTTTTTTAATTGTTAGCAAAAGAGCTTGTCTTTTTATTTTGTTTTAATATGTAAATGCCAGCATGTTCCCATACAAAAAAAAAACCAAACAACCAAAAAACAAAACAAAAAAAAAAAAAACAAAAAAAAACAAAAAAAAACAAAAAAAAACAAAAAAAAACAAAAAAAAACAAAAAAAAACAAAAAAAAACAAAAAAAAACAAAAAAAAACAAAAAAAAACAAAAAAAAACAAAAAAAAACAAAAAAAAACAAAAAAAAACAAAAAAAAACAAAAAAAAACAAAAAAAAAACCAAAAAAAACCCCAAAAACCCAAAACAAAACATCAACAAGAAAAATTCTGGTTCTCAAAAAGATATCAATCTCCTATGTGCTAAAAATCTGTCCCTAGAACTTACTTAGACTGACTTAAGGAGAAATACCCTGTGCCATAGAATTTGAGCATACCACATTTTTCAGAGATTGAAGTTTTGATTTTTCACAAATCAAGATGGAGGATTACTCATGCCTCAGTATAGGCCAGTCCTGCTATATCCCCATCTTACTATGTACCAAAATCTTCTCACTGATATCACTACTACTATTTATTAAACTAATTTTGTGCATTAATCTCTTTGACAGTTTTGCGATAAATTCAAGAGACAAGGTATACATATGTATTCATGTATAAATGTGCAAGTGGTGGGGGTGTTATGTGCATAAAATTCACATACTAAAGTTTATCTCAGATAATCTGTTGGAGTTTTTTCTTGTGCAGTGTCCAGTTTGTTTCAGACAAATTAAGTACCAAGGCAGATTTAAAGTGTTCTTTTTTTTTCCTTCTTCTTTTTTTTTTTTTAATTTTTTTTAAAGATTTTTTTATTTTTTGCTGCATGTTCGTGAGCTGGTTGTGCCTCAGTACATTAACATTTCTAATGCTGGGTTTGGCAACTGTTTGGGGGAATAAAACCCAATAATTTTAGGAACAGGTATCCTAACTAAATACTGACTTTAGAAAGAAACAAATGAAGAAAAAATATCCAGTGGAAGCATTAAGGAGAAAAGGAGTACCTATGCCTATGTTGTTTGAGCTTGAATCTAACTTTGCTCCAATGATCCAAGACAAAATGTAGAGTAAAGACCAGGTTGTTGTATTCTCATGAAAGTAGTGATTGTGTTTTAACCGGATGAATGGCAGACAGACAATCTCTAGGAAAGTTCATGTTTCTATAGGTGTAGTTATTGCATTATACGCCTGTCTCTAAGAACACTAACTGTTTTATTAAGTCTTGTACTGCTATTCTACTTTTGCTTCAGGGTTTTCCAGATGTTGAGAGATTTTTGGATGCAGCCAAGGCATTAATTCATTTATGAAGCTGGGAATTTGTTTAAAAGAAAAGCACTGGTATGGTTCTGAAGTTCACAACATCTCACAACAATTTTGGGAAACTCACGTGTTCAGAAGGCTTTACCACTAAATTATATGAACTGCTGATAGCAGAATCAGGGCTTATGCTATGTAATAGACAGCCTTAATTTTCATTTTATGGATAAAAGGGTCAAATCTTGTCCTCACACTGATAAAATGGCATAGAAATCCTTTGGTTTCTGTTACTCTTCTTTTAAGGCTATAACTGAAACTGCTTTACGTTTATTATGTTTTTAACTGTCATAAGTAGAAGTTGTTCTTTTGTGAACTATTGCTGCCTAGCAACAATGATACTTCATCTGCAATTTAGAGTATGCAGGTTCTTTCTTAAGTCTGCACAGATTATTTTTGAATTCTTGTGTTGCCTCTTTTTATCATCATATCTCCATTAGTAACGAGCGTAAGTTGAGATGCAAGCCAAATTTCCACCCGCTTTTTCAGTGTATGAATAAGTAGAATTAGAACCCAGATATCTGCCACGAGAACATAGCTAGTTTGGTAAAACTTTACTTGATCTTGGCGAATCAGAATTAAGTTTTCTGCAAAGGAGCCACAAGGTCATCAGAGTTGTTTTTATTCCCAGAGACTATGAGATGGTGCTTGCTAGACCCATGGTGCCTTACGTTTTCCACTCTTCAAGAAAGAGCTTGTCTTCTGCCGCTGAAGGGTCAATGTATGAGGTCAATAATTTCCAGAATTCAAGGTATGCAGGTACAGAAGGAAGATAAAACCATATTTTTCTTTCTTCTCTTGGAACATGAAGAATTATCTTAAGGGATAGTCACAATATGTGTTATGTGTGTACAAGTACATTACAACTAGTCCAAAGAGACTGAAACAGGCAGTCTTCCACAGCAACAAGGCATGAAATGCTCTGAAAACTGCCTTTTCTTGACTGGCTTTAGAAGAGAGAAGACACAGTAGCATCACTGAATATCCAGGTTCTGTTCTAATTTATGGAGTTCACCAGTCCACAGACGTTTTAGAGTTAGATAAGAGAACTCAGTGCCAGCATCATCTCTGTCCTGAAGTGCATCAAACATACTGTTCCCATCCCTGTTTAAGCTCAAGGGGCAGCTGACCCCCACACAGCCACTTGCTCCCCAGTAGGATGGCGGAGAGAATCAGAAGGGTAATATTGAGAAAACTCTTGGGTTGATGTAAAGACAGCTTCATAGGTAAAGCTAAAGCCATATGTGTAAGTAGAGCAAAGCGAAGAACTCATTCACCTCTTTCCATGGGCAGGCAGGTGTTCCTTTCAGGACTCCATCAGGGCTGCATCATGTGTCGTGATGACTTGGAAAGGCAAGCACCATCACTACAAACATCTCCCACCTCCTTCCTCTTTCTTCCACCAATTTTTATTGTTGAGAACAACGTGATATGATTTAGAATGAATATATATATGTGTCTCTGTGTGTGTGTGTGTGTGGTCTGAGATTTAATCAGCTGGGGTCAGCTGCCCCAGCTGTGTCCCATCCCAGCTTGTGCACCCCCAGTCTCCTCACTGGTGGGATGGGGTGACAAGCAGAAAAGGGTTTATCACTGGCTAAGCATTGCTCAGCAATAAAGAAAACATCCCTGTTATCAACACTCTTTTCAGCATAAATCTAAAACATACCAGCACAGACGCTAAGAAAAAAAAGGAAAAAAAAGAGAAGGGAACCCTTAGCCTTTCAATTGTGCTCCTCTGAAAGCTTAATATGATAATAACCATCCTCTGAATTTAGTGAACTGATCAGAATTCTGCAGTAAGTATATGCAGTGAGTCCAGCAACGTCCCAAATTCATAAACTATTATTATGCCATTATATAGATTGGTGGCACGTCCTCCCTTGAATCTTGTGCTCAGTTCTGGTCATCCCATCTCAAAGAAAGAAAAAACAGAAACAGAAGTCTGTAGTAGGGCAATGCAAATTATTAAAGACATGAAAAGACCGCCATGGGAGGAGAGATGACACAAATCAGGGTTGTTTAATTTCAGAGTTAAGTAAGAATTGATGTCACAGGGGTTTATTAAATCAAAGATGTTATGCAAGTCAACTGAGTGTTCCTTTTTACTCCTTCATGTAATACCAAAGGAACATATAAAGGAAAAAAATCTATCGTTTGAAATGAAATATAATTTTTATACAACACATTTCCAAAACAAACCAGGAAGCTCAATGTAACAAGTGACCAAATGACTCAGAAACAGCCTCCAGCAATCTGAGGAATTAGTACAAAATCTTTAGCTATACTGGACAGAATATAAAACTGAAAAGAATAAGAAAAAAGAGAAAAAATACAGGACTGAGTAAATCATGTCCCTTCCTGTGGTTCACCCAAGTTTCTCAGCCTCACACGTCTGAGTTGTTCCATGCTGTTTAGACTTTTCAGATGTTTGCACACAATTAGAGAGTGCGTCTGGTGAAGGTAAACCACAGATGTTTAGTTCTATTATTTTTGCTTCTTAAGTCATTGCCATCATACTAGTAATTCTGTTGCTATTCTTTACATAATCTCTAACCAGTGTGGTTTAGGAAGGGATTATCACCTCCATGTTATCTTCTGTGTTCTATTGACAGGCTGAGACAGTTGTGGCTGTTCAGCCTGGAGAAGAGAACACTTTGGGCAGAGTTTATTGCAGCCTTCCAGTACCTAAAAGGGGCTAGAAGGCGGCTGCAGAGGGACTTTTTACAAGGACAAGGGGTAATGCCCTAAAATGAGGGAGAGCTGATTTAGATTAGATATTATTAGATTTTATTAGATGAAGTTACTGTGCTTTACATGTGTTCATCCCATTCTCTTAGGATAACTTAAGAACTGCCTATACCAAAAGAGATCTGCAATTGATTAACTCAGTACTTTGCTTCAGCTGAGCAAAGTAAAATGATTGAGAGAAGAGAGAATGGTGTTTTGAACATTAACATGTTGCCTATAACTATAAAAACTATATAAATGTCAGGTATACATCTTCCCACTACTTACTAATGTCTTAGAAATGAACTCAAATATTGTCTTTCGTATTCTTTTTAACTATTTTCATTTCCAAAATCTTAAGGAATCACAGCACTGGATTTTATAAAGAGACAGACAAATAGGCAGAGCCCTAAGAGGAACAACTCCTGAAAGATTCATATTATTCCCAGATGCAATGACTGCACATTATAACTTTCAACTTGTTCTTTTATCATATTTTTCCACTAATAACTAATTCCCTTAATTTTTTGTACATTTGGAAATATTTTCTATAAACACTTGTTGCCGTGTTTCGTATAAACTGTTTATTAGAATGTTTTTTGCTGCCAGTTGAGATGACACTGCAAATGACAAGTCATAAACCACAAGGCTTGATTAGTCGGAAGTCAACTGTGCTATACTAAAGAAAAAGGTACATCTCTGATGTGGAACACTAGTTAGAACATCTTAGAATAGAACGCAAGAAGAGTGAAAAAATAAATTTGCTTTACTTTTCCTTGCTAGAGACTCACTAAAGGCAAGGCCACCCACAGCATGCCGTGAGGGAAGTATTCCCAACCAGTTCTGACACTGAAAGTATTGTAGCCATCAGTTCAGGTACAACCAGCATATACAGGGCATCCCACTCTGAAACATGGACATTCCTCTGTGACAATTACGCAGTGTATGTACAGCAGGTTATTAGGAGCTAGAGCATAGATCCTACATTACAAGAGAGAAAGCATGAGATATCAGCCTTCCAGTAAATGAGGAAAACATCTTAAACACCGTTGGATCCATGGGAGAATGTTCATTGAACACTACCAATTGATTTTTTTTTTACTGGGATAATGAAATGATATCATATTTTTTTCAGAAGTAGTAGCTTTTGTGTTTAAAGGAAAGTTAAATGACTAGAAGAGTTCTGATCAATATATCTTTGTTCTCACTCAGTAGAATATTCTTACATTCTTAACAGTAAATAGGGTACAGGCTTTGTTTTAATAAGATTTGGAATTTTTCAGAAGTGTCTATAAATAAATTGTTAATGTTTTTAACAACCCTGGGACAAAAATATTTCACATGGTCATTGAGCTATTTGGGGAATACTGAAGTAGGACCCTCAAATAATTTTAGAAATAAATTACTAAGACTTAGAATTTACAATTGCGCTCAGAGGTGCAATTTCTGTTAATAGCTTTCTACAGAAAAGTATATAAAAGAAATTTCAGCTGATGTAACCATTTGTAGCCAAGCTTCCTACAGAAAAAAAGTTCCTACAAAAAAGGGATTCTTCCTATTCAAATGTTCGTTTAGTTTTGATCCATCCAAAGCCTGTCTACCACTTTCAGACAAAGCTGAGTGAATGGACGAGAAGCTGAAGATAAGCAGGAGCAAGGGGAGATAAAAGAGACATAAAAATGCCCAAGCTGAGGCTCAGGCATTAGCACAAGTTTCTTAGTATCCAGAGCATCCACAGCAGCACAAATTCTTACAAATACAAGAGCCTCAGCTGCTTCTGACTTCACTACTTACTGAAAAAAATCTTTTAAAAATGAATCATCAAACAATGGGACATCAGGCTGCCTTAATGAGTTTCAGTAACCATACTGCTACTTGCTTTTTTACTTTTTTTTTCTGTTTTGCTGCATTTCATTCTATTTTTTCCCCTTTATTTCCAATATCAGCTATTAGATAATTTAGCTCCACCATTTAGTTATGTTTACATACCATGAAATCCTCCCTACAATCACCCACAAATGAGACATTGATAATGAGATAGTGATAGTGTTTCATGGATGGATTACCCATTCCTCAGCTGAAATATCTCAATAATGAAGGAGTTATTAGTAAAGAAAAGAATCAAAGATCAAATATGACAAAACATTTGCTGAAGCAGGTCTTTCAGGGGGCAAAATGGATCATGCATGTAAGGCACCTAACGAACAAAGAACAAAGACGTGACTCCTGTAGCACAGCACCAACTAGACCGTACAGGCTGGTTTAGTGCACGCTAGAATTTCTGAGATGTAATGAGTTAGGGGCTTTCAGGTGTGTGTTTTTCTTCATTGATTTTTACAACAATTGTGTAATGAATAAACTTCAGATTTGACTTTTAGAAGAGCATCTTAGCTCAGGGAAATGCTTTTGTGAGAAACTGGAACAAGCAGAGTTACAACTGACATTGACTGCCCTCTTCAATCTTTTCTGCATTTCCTGTAAAGGAACAGAAATGTAGTAGCTGCAAGGAAGGCTTTGCTTTGGTTTTGCTTTGGTTTGCCTTTTTGGTGGTTTTTGTTGTTACCCCTCCTATCCCATTCAGTGTTACGCAAGGTTTCTCAGATGGATTAAATGTGTTACAAGATGTTTCCATCAGATGCATCACCTCACATTGTTACACCCGTTATGTTCACTAAAGTGAGAGCCTACAGCTGTTTCACAATGCAGAAAAAAGACACATATCTGGAAGTCAGTGTACAGCTGTTTCCAAGAGGGATTGGCACTGCCTTCTATGCTGAATTAATAGATTTGTGAAATATTCCATACAAGCTAGAATGGGTGACCTGGATGACGGAAGGAGGAGGGAGTTTAGACAATCTCTTGAAGGTGGTTACAAAGGACTTTTTCACACACATGCCTATTATTTCCGTAGGGATAAAAAAAGGTTAAAAAACATTCACCAAGATAGATTCTGTGATTAATAAACTTCATGGTCAAACATCTTACCTTAGAATCTTGGCTTTCTCTGGCAGAATTTGCCTCTAGTTGCAAGATTTACTATAAGGATGATGAGGCACTGGAACAGATTGCTCAGAGAACTTGTGGATGCCCCATCCCTGGAAGTGTTCAAGGCCAGGCTGGATGGGGCTTTGAGCAACCTGCTCTAGTGGAAGGTGTCCCTGCCCATGGCAGGGCATTGAAACCAGATGATCTTTAAGGTCCCTTTCAAACCAAACCGTTCTATGAATCTTTGCTTCTTTAAGAATACTTCACCTTACCTGACTGTTCGGTGTCAAACACTGCAATTTGTGTGAGTGCCTGTGTGGATTTGTGAGTCCTTGTGTGTGTGAACTGCCACACAGTATATTTGTCATCAAGATAAAGAAAAGTATTGGAACAAAAGTTATGTAGTGAAAAAAACTAATGAGGAAGTGTCATGCTACATTGAAATACCAAATACAGGGCTAAATGGTGCCTCCTAGCCAGGCACTTATGTTTCTTTAAATACTGAAATTGAAATTATTTCAGAAATAAAAGTAAAGTATGCTAATTAATGACCTGTTAAATGAGTAAAATAAAGTTTTGACAGCAGTTTTACCTCTTACCTTTCCTTTAAAGAGTTCTGAATGAATGTGTAAGGGAATGAATTCTTAGATTAAAATTTTTGACTGGATCCCAGTAATTTCACGTGAAAGGTCAAAAGGCCACACGAAAACCATGTTACAGTAAATATCCTGTTAGGGCATTGCTGTGGATTTATTTCACAGCATTGGCAGTTAATACTGTTTTATGATATAATGCATTTTAAATCTCTACTTTAAGATACACAGAATCACAGCCTGAAAGTGCCTATTTGTCTCCTTTGAGAATAAGATGTGGATTACTAGCTCTGATGTAGACATTCACACTGGAGATTTCTGCAGTGAAATGAGATGAGTCATGACAATTCAATTTAAAGAGATTCTGATTTATCTGGATAGACTGTCACTCCTTGCTCTGGAAAATATGTTTAGTTTATTTTGTTAAAAGAAAAATACAGAAACATAGAGAAAAAAAGAAATCATTGTGTCAAGCCAAATTCCCATCAAGCCCAGAATTCATCTCCAAAAAAAGTCCATTAGTAGAAGACAATAGTGCAACAGCCTCCATTTCCAGTAGCCTCTATCTTGAATGCCTTGAGAACCTTATGATTCAGAAGCGTTATTCGTGGGTTCTTAATCTCATGCTTATGCTCTTAGCCCTGGACAGTTTTTATCTGTGCCTTAGACCACAGAAACAAGCACCCTTTCTTACCCCTGTGCAGTTAATGTAACACATGCAATATAAGAAAGTCTGTACCATATCCCGGTGTAGTATTTGGTACACCTTGAACTCTCTACCCTGGTCAGAACACAAGTTATGGTCTTTAAGGCAAAGAAATCATTTATTGGGCTTTCATATAACTTCATTAATGGCTTCTGCTTTTATTTTTCTGTTCTAAGAGGCTTAATGAAGAAGTAGATAGCATAGAAAATCTAACTTTCTTTCTTTATATCAGGGTTTAACCCTAATTTACAACTAACCCAGCTCCTCACCTACTCCTCCGAGGGGATGGAGAACAGAATCAAAAGGGTAAAAATGAGAAAACTCATAGGCTGAGATAAAGGCCGTTTATTAGGTAAAGCAAAGGAAAACAAGGAATTAATTCCTCACTTCTATTGGACAGGCAGGTGTTCAGCTATGCCCAGGTCAGTAGGTTTCCATCATGTGTCATGGTGGCTTGGGGAGATAAACACCATCACTACAAACATCCCTGCCTCACTTCTTCTCCCCCAGCTTTACATGCTGAGCATGACACCCTATGGTCTGGGATATCCTTTGGGTCAGTCAGGGTCAGCTGGCCCGGCTGTGTCCACTCCCAACCCCTTGTGCTGGGCTGGGTGAGGAGCAAAAAAGGCCTTGTCTCTGTGTGAGCACTGCTCAGCAATAGCAAGACTCTCCCTATTTTACTGAAACTGTTTCCAGCAGAAATTCAAAACACAGCCCTGTACCTGCTATTGTGTAAAAAATTAATTCTACTCCAGCCAAATCCAACACAATCAAATATTTATTTTTCATAGTCATCACTGAAAACTGAAACAAAATTTGACCATTGAAAGACCTGTAAGCAAGTTACAAGGTTATAGGTTTTAGCTGTCTACACCTAATCTTTTTCCTGGCGAGCAGACAAATATCATTTAATTTACAAAATTATTGTGAACTTGTTTTTATTAGATCTTTATACATGTTCTCAAGTCCAAAATAGGTAATATGCATCTAGCAATTACCTTTGAGAAATTCTGTGATTTCACTAACAGGAAATTGAAATGAATGAAGCTATTTTCAAATTCCATGGCTGCAAAAATTGATGTGTATATGATCTTGATATTT
This sequence comes from Dryoscopus gambensis, assembly GCA_013389985.1. Taxonomy (NCBI): domain Eukaryota; kingdom Metazoa; phylum Chordata; class Aves; order Passeriformes; family Malaconotidae; genus Dryoscopus; species Dryoscopus gambensis. The sequence continues at coordinate 12,310 of WEIT01020647.1, forward strand.
ACAAACGAGCTGTGCATTTTTGCCTTTCTTTTGTTGATGTTGCAGACCACTCACTCATGCAACAGAATTAGGGTTTGAATGAGGTTTTACATGGAAACAGCACCTCACCAACACAAGTGAGGATTTCATGGAAGGTCAGTAGTATTATATTTTGAAAGAATGAAGGGCAAATCTAGGTGTGTTTTTGTGTTTTATTTTCTAGTGTATTTAACTGTCTTGAGCAACACAGAATGCTTCACTATAACATCATCACAACTAGTACAGGATCAATTTTATCAATTTTTTGTTTCTTTTGTAAAGTCTCTATTAGGAAGAAAATATTTCACACTGTTCATATATTTTCTGGATTAGTGAACTACAAAGTACAAAATTTAATACAGAAGTCAAAAGCCCTTATCTTTTCTCACTGTTATTCCACTGAACAAAGTAGAAAGATATTAATTTTTAAAAATCAGAAAAGGTACAAGAAAAAAGGTGGGGTGAACACCCTTCCAGTTTTCTTGCTTTTCTTGGAACAAAAAGGCCATGAAATAAACTGCCTGATTTAATTGGTTTGGGTCAGAACTGGAAATCACAGCAGAAAACTACCCACTAAATAAAATGAAAACTGTTTGAAAAAAGGTTCATTTCTGAAAGATTAAATAGGAAAAGTAGTAGCTTTTTGGTTTACTTTTCCCGTCCCAAGTCAGGGCTCCTTTATTAATTATCACTTAATTGTTATGTGTAAGAGAAGATTATGAGTACAAACACCTGTTTCACTCTGTCTAAACAAGGTAGTTCTGTTTCTGTTCTGTTCCTATTACTTTGAAGCTACTTGGTTGTCCCCTGCTGGCCTCAAAAAGGCTGAATTAGTTCAGCTTTGTGAAGAACTATGTTCTTTAATAAGAATTACTCAAAGAAAAGAGGCACTAATTGATCCCAATATATATATCTGTTAATCTGCATTTAAATTATCATGATAATCATATCATAATCATTCTGGAGAACATATAAGTGGGGTCCTCAAAGCTTTCCTTCTGGATCAGCAAAATTGCCTCAGACTACAGAAAAATTGGGAAAAAAGGGCAGGAAAATGCAGAGAACCGGAAGGACACAGTACCCTTCTTATTACCTGAGTTTAGCTGAAAATACACAGGAAAACATACTCTTCCACTTATAGAAGGCTGATGAAAACTTCACTCAAAGGGTTGTCAAGCATTGGAACAGACTGCCCAGGGAAGTGGTAGAGTTACTGTCCATGAAGGTATTTAAAAGTGGCACTTACGGATGTCGTTTACTGGTAGACTTGACAGTGCTGAATTAACAGTTTGATTTGATGACCTTAAAGGTCTTATCCAACATAAATGATTCTCTCATTCCATGATTCTATTTTAGATTTTAAAAAGAAGAATTTTACTTTAAACAATGAGTACGTACTTGTCAGAAAGCCATTTTAGAAGTTATGAGGGAAGTAGATAAATAATGAGAGGAAAAAGGATCTGCAGTTGCTCAAAGTGTTCTTCCATTTAAGTCTATTATTTATCAATAGAAAAATATAAACTTGCATTAAAATCTCAAGTAGTTCTTTTAGTAGATTACAGATGGTAGGTAGAGTTGTTATTGTTTCAATACAATATTTGTTAAATGTAAGTATTAAGATCCACAAATAGAAGTTGTCTCCTTGTAGTTTCAAGGGTGAAGGGTAGACTTCACTCATCCTGAGAAGTGATACACCTGTACTGTCTTCAGTTTTGTGGACCTCATTTATTATCCTAACTTTCTTCATCTCTTTTTCAAAGGGAAAATTCCTTACAATTTTTCTTCAAGCAAGATATTCCATTCCTCTGATCCTCCATGTCATAATTCTCAGTATTCTTCTATTTAGTATAGTTTTATTGTGATAATATGACAAGTACTGGTGTCATTAAAAATTCATAGAAGGAACCATCCAATGAAATAGAGACAACCATTTGTTCTATACCCCTTTTTTAGCTATTGCTCAATATTCTATTTGTCTTACCATGGACTGATATCAGTCTTTAAAAGAAACTCCTATAGCAATTCCAAGCTCTCTTTCCTAAGTATTAATGGCTAATGTAGAGGTGTCCATGATATAGATATTGTTATAGGGCACTTCTTCATACTGTGTTGATAATTTTGCATTTTTCAACAACAAAAAAATAATTCAAAAAATCATGAAAATTTGAATTTCACAAAAGAGCATGATATGCTTCTCACAAATTTGGGATCAATTCATAAAACCTGAAGAATGAAGCAAAAGACAACTACNGCACTGTGGAGCCAAAAGACAACTACCTATGAGATATAGAACCTGCTAGTGCAAGCTAAAGGCAAAAATTAAATATTGTTTAGAATACAGTGGTCAGAATCATCAAGGAAAAAGAAAAAAGAAATCTATGTCTACTCAATGTTTTACATTGTTAATAACGAGGTCTGTAAGTCAGAATTATTTGAAAAATACTTTTGTTTTCTACTTGAACATAGAAAAGCAGGATAAAATGCTACGACACAACATAATGCTTTCCATTCTGTTAGTAACAAAGGAGGATGTTAAACTCTTATTAGTAATACATATTTGTTACCAGCAAGCTTGGATAGTAATTTAAATCTGAATCTCATACAAAGGAACATTTTTAATTATTGCCCTGAGACATAAATAAGCTCTTAATGACATTTTGAATATACTTAGGAGCTGAAGTCCTTCTCATTTTATTGGAGATAGGTGTTTATGTACTTTAAAAAAAAAACCCTATTGAGCATCTACCTGCATTTTCACAACTAAATACTTTATAATTCTAATTAGAAATCTTTTACAACTAATAATTACAGCATTAACTCATCCCTTCTGGTGGCTAAATTGAACACCTGCCTTTAATTATGATGACTTGGAGAAGAGAAGCAGCCTGAAGATTACAGGATTGTAGAATCGGAAATGCAGTGTTACAAGAGTACATTTTGTTTAAATAAAACCATCTTATCAGACAAGTGNTGTTGATAATTTTGCATTTTTCAACAACAAAAAAATAATTCAAAAAATCATGAAAATTTGAATTTCACAAAAGAGCATGATATGCTTCTCACAAATTTGGGATCAATTCATAAAACCTGAAGAANTTTCACAACTAAATACTTTATAATTCTAATTAGAAATCTTTTACAACTAATAATTACAGCATTAACTCATCCCTTCTGGTGGCTAAATTGAACACCTGCCTTTAATTATGATGACTTGGAGAAGAGAAGCAGCCTGAAGATTACAGGATTGTAGAATCGGAAATGCAGTGTTACAAGAGTACATTTTGTTTAAATAAAACCATCTTATCAGACAAGTGCCCAATTATCATTTGTATCAGAAAATATTTAATTTTACTTTTATTTGCTTTCAGAAAACATTAATTTCAGTGGATGTAATGGGGAAAAGCAATGATCCTGAAAGCAGAAATCTCAGTTATGGTTGATTTAGAAGCTTTCAGAGAATCAAAATTGCTTATCTTCTGATTTGTTTCCTGATTATGCTTGAGGACTCTGGGCAGATGCTCAATAACATCAGCTTCTATTAATCTGTGAGCTAGGTATCTTAGTAAGAAGTGGGGCTACAGAATAGAATCTGATTATTACAGAACAAAGCAACTGACAAATCCCAGGCACTGGTGTGTAAATCTGACTAAAAAGTATTTCACCATTTGGCCAATGAAGCTGTCATTATAATCTATCCTAAAAAATTTAAATTACACTCTAATTTTTTGACAACATGGCTGCAGAGTCTTATATAGTTGAAATCACCCATTCCTTACAGATGGGTGATGTGGGCTGGATAAAAATGTTAAAGCAGGGTAAATATGTATGTTACATCACTGTATGCATTACTGATGATTATCATACACTGGCAGAATTATAGGCTACATCTACAACAGATGTAAAAGAAAACTAGGGCTCAAACTTGGCATTGGGAAAAAACAATCATGTACATGGTTATTTTGTTAATACAGTCCCTCTCCCATGCCCATAAAACAACAGATTGGACGTTACCTCCGAGATTGTCCAGTCCATCTTTTCACTAGAAGAAGTGCCAGTGTACATGTTAAATCACTTCACTCATCTTTTCTGTCTTCCTGTTTCTATGTTCAGGCACCTTCATTGTGATTTTTCTCCTTTCTCCTTGTATTTAACCAGAACTATCTTTTTTTCAACTTTTCACAGCCTCTTTACTGTGTGACTCCAAGAGGAGCCTTGTTCTTTCATCTCTACAGCACTTTGTTAAGTACCTGAAGAAAAAAAGTCTCCTCCTTATTCTTCACTCTCATTTGAATGAACAAGCTCCTTCAGCCTCCCTGTATTTCTTCTGTTTCCCTTGGCCTGTTGAGTTGTATTTACTGATGTAAGCTGTTGCTTGCTGAGATAGGTTCTCTAGCCATCATTCTCTCAGCTGTGAACAACATCCAAGCATCCTTCACATTAGAAATTTTGCCATTTAGATATAAGACAACCAGTTATTATTGTGAACATCTATAGTAGAATATCTGAACGACAGCAGAAAAATATTTGCGCTCCTTCTAGGCTAAATTCATCTGAATTTCACCCCAGACTGGATATTTAAACTTTAGAATAACCCTGACAAAGAAGCTGTGAAGATATAACTTGCAGTGCTTAGTTTTGCTTCTGTGCCAGCTATCTCCTAATTCTGCCATGCTCTGATGTCTGTTCAGCCATGGAGTTCTTGGTTTATTGTTCAATGCTTTGTATTAATATAAAGCCTTTACTTCCTCCACTTGTGCTTTCTTCTAGAAAGTTTGGAATACTGGATCAAAGGTTAAAAAGTCAATATAAAAAATTACTTTCAGGGGTTTTATGTGTTTCAATAATTCGCTACTACAATGAAAATGAGGCATTATCTACAAAAATATATTAAAAAGAGAAGCAAAGGCAGAAGAATATTGGAACCAAGTATGAAAACATTATAATTCACCCATGGATGCTATTTCAATAAATCAGCTAATCTGCACAATAAACATGGAATATAAAATGGACGTTTTATCAATCACTTCAAATTTCTAGGGCCAGCTGATCAAAACCTGAATGTAGATTTGAATTTGACTATTGTTTTGCATCTTAAATAATGCCAACAAAGTTCTGCATATTAATATCTTTGAGCACAAAAGATCCAAAATAAGGGCAATGAGAACAGCTCAGAGACACTTGTAGAAAATAAGTTGGATTTTGGTTCATATTGTTTTCTTTAGCTTACTGTGACTATGCTTAAATGCTGGCCCTGTGCAGATGACCCTCATCACAAGAGAATCCTCGGATGATGAGGAGTGATTGAAGAGACACTTTTAATTAGTTATTCCCCATGAGAGGGATGATGATTGTCCTCAAAACCTGGAAATTCCAGCTGTCAGCATGAAGGGATTATTTGTGAAAGGTACATGTTAGGCAGCTATTAATACCCAATTTTACTTCTGAGCTGCATAGTTAATATATTTACAAAATACCTAATTATTTAGCCCATTCTCTTTATGCAATCTCATTTTAAATGATGACCCGGAGAGCTGCCACCTGAGCCTAAGAAATAAACAACAAAAAGTACTCAAAAAAACAGGTTTGGAAAGATGTGACAGGAGAGCTGTTTGTGATGTTAGACTTCACTCTTCTGAAAAGTCAAATTTTCTGGGGCAAATTTCCATGGCTCTGTTTGGTTTGTGCTGTACCTTCATCAGAAACCTCACCCCCTCACACAAAGTCACTTTTGAGTCATCAGGAAATTGCTGTTAGAGAAATGGAAGGAAAGTAAGAAATTAATGCAAAACCCCTTGACCTGTAAAAAGTGATGGGCATTGCCATAATAACAGCAGAGTGATCATGTTGGGAAGTTTCAGTAGAGAGAGCCACAAGGAAATGTTGGAAAATTGATAAATATTGAATATCACTACATATAAAATATTGCTCTTCCTTCAAAAAAAAGGCACAGCGCA
>WEIT01020649.1:0-24029 GCA_013389985.1 Dryoscopus gambensis
GGAATCCCTTTGGTGTTTGGGAGCATATTTCTGGGTTTGTTACCTCCTCTGACATGTGCCATTTTGCTACGTAATTTTGTGATCTGCTGAAATATATGCTAGTAAGCTAAAGTAAAAAGATTAAAATTTTTTATTTTATAGATTCTGAAAGCTCTATCCACATGGCTAAATATTAACTTGTAAATAAAATTCTAATAGAAGAACAAGACAACACATTTCTATTAAACCATTCAGTACTAATAAATTGACATAGTTCAGCAGAAATGTGTTTCATCAGGCAATTTTCTGCCTGCTCTATTTCTAATTTGGATTTTACAGACAGAGCAATGAAAACTCTCATAAGACCTCTATTTCTTACTGGAGTTGAACAAATCCACTAAGAACTGAACATGCCCAACAGGAAAAGGAAGATAAAAATATTCAGAACCTCACTTCTGAATTTCCCACATTCTTCTCTCAGGCAGGAAAAGGAAGATAAAAATACTCAGAACCTCACTTCTGAGTTTCCCAACGTTCTTCTCTCAGGCAGGAATATAGCCATGTAGAAATCCTCCTACAAAATTAATCGACTGTCCTGCCTCTGAGACTCTACAATGCTGGAATTCACAGGAATTTTGAACTATTCACTCACAGATCACCTATCCTTTCACTTGCCCAGTAGGATTGATTTTCATACAAAGGGCTTGATGTGCTTATGGATCACAGCTTCAGGATCTGGACTTAAATTTATAGAAACTAAGGAATTTCTCAAATAGAGAGTTAGAAAACAGACTAATCTGGGTTATGTAAAATACCATCATTCTGTCAAAAGATGGGATAGATTTCCACATAGAGACCACTGCAGGATAAGTCTTAGAAGAGTTAGTGCACTTACGTTGTAAGAAGGTAGATAGGTAGGTAGGTAATTTTTATAAATACATGAGTGCCTCTCAGCACCTGAAGGAGCCTGTTGTGCTCCAGTTTTACCACAAAGTTTTTGGTTGCAGTCTAGGAATAGATGCTGCATACTGCAGCCATCTGCAACACATTTGCAAGCTTTGCTTTGCTTTACACAGTTTTTTATTTACCTCAGCCCACTCTGTGGAACCCAGCAATCCAAATTCTTCTGCGTCCCAGCTAGCAAAAATAATAGTTCGCCTAGGTCTCCAACCTGCAATCACATAGTTAAACTTGAAAATTCAACTTAAACTTTAAAAGTCTACTAACTACAGTTAATTGAAATTGCTTTAAAAACAGTACTTAACTGATATAACAGTAAAAAAAAGTCCTCTCTAAAATCCTTAGAGGAACATATTATTGCAGAGGCATTTATTCTTAATGCAATATTTTCATTCTGCACAGCTAAGAGAGTACCATTACACTCACGAGGGAGTAAATTCAGCCAACTAACACACAATGCTACATATGCATCTCTTCAATGAATTTGCATCTTTCATAAGGAGAAATAAAACTTTATGTAGAGGTGAAAAGTTAAATAAATACAGCATATGGAAACACTGTTCCTCAAAGCTCCTGTTTTCCATATCCATCAATTTACATCTGTAGTAAGGTACCTTCCATCTTCATTTTACCAAAGCTCCGTACAATTTCTTGCAGAACAGCGGCACCGGTTGTTGGATCAATACCACCAAACACCCAAGAGTCTCTATGACCACCTAAAATAATATATCTGTCTGGAAACAAACATACAATATCAATTCATAATTAAAAATGCACTTGGATTACCTCTATTTCCTTTGACTGCATCCTTACTTGTATAAAATGAAAGTTCAATACCAGTGCAACAAGTTTATTTTTTAAGGGAATTTGCAATCATTCACTTACTCTACTGAGGTATGCAACTAAAGACAAGAAATATTTAATAAATATTTTTCCATCTAAAAGTCTTTCATGTGTATGACCTGCTAATAAGGAGCAATGTTAAGTAATTTCATCAAATTACGTCACTAATAATTTGAATTATTTAATTTTTGCAAAGGCAAAATGTATGACTGATGTAAGGGGAAACCTATTGTAAAATGAGAGGCAGCATAAAAAAATTTCTCTGACATCTATCATTGAAGCATGCACATTAAAATACATTCTGGGGAATGCCAGTGAAAAATAGTGTAATGGGAAGGACAGAAAAGCTACTAAGAATTTCTCAAGACTCCATAATATGTGGCTATCTAAAAAATGTTAAGCTTCTTGCAACACACGTACAATTTCAACAAACACAAAGAAAGAAAGAATTAAAATCATGAAGCACCTGATGCTCACCTGGTTCCAGAGCTCCTCTGAGGATGCCAATGACATTGTAAATTCGTGTTATTTTATTGCTTGTATGGACATGCATTCTGACTTTTCTGCAATGAAAGGCAGTGTGGAATAACCATTTCTGACTAATAAGCCGATAAAAAAACAGTGCGAATAACACATAAACCAGAGAGTTTGTGCTTCTGTTCTGCTTTGTGTGTTCAGCACTGATCCAGCGTGTGTTCAGCATTGTCATGCTGTCTCAGAGTCCCATTTTTTATTTCAGCTTAGCCTGTTGACAGAAAGATGACTTAGGAAAAAATCCTATGAGCTGGGCCAACCTATCGATTTTCAAAGATTTACAGAATTTATTGAATTTTTATTTTTGGGAGCCAATCAGATAATTGTGTACTAGAGGAGTAAACTGAAAAACATGTACAGCAATTAAAAGTACATTCATATTGTGACCAAAATTATGACTGTGGATATGCATTGTTTATAAAGAATACACTTTGGTTGTCTAGCACGGGTCCATGTAATAATACAGAACTTGGAGAAAAGGTCGTTAGAAATATTCATCCAGGAATAAACTGAAATCTCTGCTTAGGACAGCAGATCTAAGTGATCAAGATTTGTCAGTCATAGAATCACAGAATAGTTTGGGTTGGCAGGGACCTTAAAGATCATCTAGTTCCAATCTCTCTGCCAGGGGCAGGGAATCTTCCATTAGAGGCAGGAAACCTTCTACTAGAAGCAGTTTTTTCTTCCCTGCCCCCCACCAGTAAAATTCACTTGTGAAATTTCATAAAAACAGAGGGAATTCAGGTACTGAGAGAGAGAAAACTAAACTCAGTATTCAGCCCTCTTAACCTATAGAAGAAACAAAGCATCAAACATTGAGGGGGTTGTGTCTGGCAAAACCTCAGGAGTTTCACATTTGAAGTTATCTTTTCAGCAGCAAATCTGCATAGCTGTCAAAATCAAAACCTACTTCAGGACAGCCACTGGATCTTTGCCCAGAAAATAACTGACAGAAGTGCCTGAACATGTGTATACTTGCACACTTTCCATGTGCCAAGTGACTTTCTACCTAGAATCAAAAGGTTCATTTTGATACGGAACTACTCTGAGAAAGAAGCAGGGGCAGAATTAATCCATATTTACAAAAAATGTTAGTCTAACAAGTAGGAAGATGTTAAAAAGTCCAAAAAATACAAGTTTTGTGGACGAACCATCTTGTTTTTCTTCAAGATACTCCAAACAGCACTACAATTATGTCAAATACGCTTTCTTATTTAGTTATTCCTACTTTATTCATTTTCAGCTAGCGTTAAAGCAGAGCAGGAAGGAATAATAAATGAAGTCTTTATTTTCAGACATACTCTTGTTATCCAGGAGATGGAGTAGTGATAATGATACACCATTTTTACACACTGTTCATCAGGGTCCACTACCAGTCCTCATTGAATAATACCTCATGTAAACTGAAACTATTTTTATGTAGAAAAGTCACAGAAAAGTGATCTTTAGCTTTATTGCAACTTATTGCCAAATGTCATTGTCATGTAGCCTGATCTGCTAATCTATAATCTTTTTTTAATGCAATTTATTTTCAAATTCTAATAATTATCACCAAATGTAACCCTAGCAGAAGGAAGCAAACTCCTCCAGAGTATCTCTAGATGTATTGTTTCAGAGTCTTTCCCTCGGGAGGATTTTTCTTTTCCCCCAATATTGTATAAACAGGGAAGTATTAAAACGGACCTTGTAGAAGAGCTGCCTGCGAATCCTGGCCCTATGTTGTAAGGCACATTGAGACTTCCCTTCCAGCTGCTGTCTGGAGCTGCGGGTCCTCCCATTGCACTGTGAAGTGAAAACAAAGACAAATGAAGTTGACCAGTAGGCTAAAACCTTAAATTCCCATAATAATTACTGCAGCAAAACCAAGATGGTTTTACAAAATTCTTAAAAGCATTATTGCAAAAACAGATTGCTTTAAATTTTCCACATTTTCTGAAGCACACATAACTACAAAAGAGTAGCAAATACAAGTAACAGCATAGATTTTGCCACCTTAATATGAAAAAATTGTCTATACATCTGTGAATACTGACTTCTGGTGAGGAGGACTCATGTACTCACCGCAGTAATACTTCTGCATCGTGATATCCAATGGGATGAACCGGGATTTTGGGAATCCCTACAGCTTCATTAACTTTATACCTGAAAGTGTACTCTTGAGAAACCAGAACAAAATGTCAAGTTTATAGCGTTCTCAGCAACTTGTACCAAACTGGAAACACTTTTGAGCAGTGCAGCCAGAAGCATGCATGATTCTTTTCGATTCTTACACCATTTCTCACATACTGCATCTAGGAAACCAAACTGTAATGACAGAGCTGCAATCCCAGTAATGCATCTGCACAGCTGTGCAAAAGAAGTCCCCATGCTTGATGCAAGGTTACATTTGCTGTGCAACCATATTATAACATCTCCTCCGGGCTGGCTGTGAGGAAACCAAGCTGCTGTGGAAGGTGAAGATGGCACCTGTGCAGCTGGTTGACAAGCTGCAGAGGACATCCACACATGCATTTACCTGGCTTGAAGACAGACAATGTCCCTCTGAGTCTGGTGGGCCTGGCACACACAATCTCACCTGGTTTTAGGTTGTCTTATGCCCGCAACAGTGGTCACACAAGCCCATGAGCTTTCCAGAAGCACCCCTGTACAGCGATCCCATCAGCAGATAGCACTGGCAGGCATCTTAGTTCAGACTGAGTTTAGGATGCCAACAAGGAGACAAGACAAGCACATGGTGCCAACTTTTGAAAGACTCCAGACTACTGTTATTTTTGCTACAGGAATTTTATTCCCCTTAAAGAGGATTTTAAACTGGTTTTCTGCTTGGAATTTATGATCAGCAGGGAAACATACCTCCAAGTAAAGCTATTAGTCCTCTTTGAAGGCAAAGTATAATCTAGTTTAAACTGGTCCTCTTGAGAAACACAGATATTTTAACATGGCTATAAATTCTCAGTCATTTTCTGCTGCTTCACAGTCTGTAAACCTACACATCCTGCTTTTTTAAGTGTCATAAGGGTGGGACCATACAAAGATTTTCCTAGAAACTTCCTTCCCCTGCCTAACTGAAACCTGTTAGAATGACACAGATAGAACTTGCTATGCAATAGAAAATTAACTACTGTCAACAATAATTTCGAGCAGCTTTTTTCTCTGCATCTGTACTGAAAATAAATTAATTTCTAGTGACACACTTTCAACAGCACTTCATAAAGTACTTGATGGCCTAGGCTACAGAACTTTCACTTACCTTTTGCAGGATAACCTGGTGTCAGAGGGTCCCCAGCTCCATTCAGATTTAAAACATTCCCACGCTGGACTCCTCCACCTGGAAGGTTCCAGCCACCTGGATAAGCATCTACTCCTGGGGCACAGTAGTCAGCAGGGTCTGAATAAAGTATGATCCCTTGGGCTCCTGCTAATACGGCATTTTTAACCTGTGAAATTATTTGCTTTTAAGATGTAGCTTTTCTCTTTTTTTAAATGCAGCAATAAATCTGAATGTTGAGAATTGCTTCCATGCAGATGTATTTTTAGAAGGTGAGTATGTGAAAGAGTGAAAATTACCCCAGGCTCAGCAGAAGAACCAAGCACAGTGAAACACAATATGTTTATTATTTATGTCAAACCTTTAGTCATAGGTCAAGGCTGTGAAATAAAGCACAGAACATAAAGCTGAGCCACAAAACCTGACCACTATCCCCACTGCCCCACTATCACCAATTTTGCCAGATTTGTTGTTTAAAGTCAGAAGAGATAGTTTCTCAGTTTCTGTGCATCAGACTCCTTGTCAAAACACTACTATTTCAAAGTACTGCAGTTCCATACATGGCAAGTATCAAAAGCCTTGGCTCTACAAACTACTCAGTTCCTTAAACTATTCTCTTGCGAGAACTGCCTAGGGAGTTTGCAGTCATCTCTGTCTCAGGAGTTTAATACATTCATCTGGTTTTATTGTTTTGGAAGTTATTCTTAGACTGCAGTCACAATGGATACATTGCAGGCTTCCTTCTGCTCATATGTTCCAACAAACAGCCCTCACTACTTCCTTCAAGCTCTACCATGGAAGTGTCTGACCCACAGAGGAAAAATTAAAACACAACCCTTACTTTGTTTCCTCTGAAGATCTTCCCATATCTGGCAATGACAATCTTTCCTGTACAATTAATTCCCATTTCACGCTCCAGCTTAAAAAAATCTTCTGTACGGCCATAATTCACGTACACCAGATCTGCCTGTGCAGAAGAGAAAAGCAGTGTCGTGGTAACTGGTCAGTCAAAAAACAGAATACCCATTATCAGAAACATAGTTTCATTCACTGTGTATGATAGAGGATTTTTTTTTCCCTGCATTTCTACAAGTGAGATGCAGTACCCATAAAAACAATAGCAAAAGATATCCACAATATTCTATAGGAAGCTTTGGCTCAAACTTCTGATGTTTGGATATTGTCCTGCACTTAACAACAGTCGTAAAAACAGGCTGGAAAATAAACCAATGTACTTTGCTAAACTGGAAAACTTCTCTGGCTGTGACAAAGCAGTGGTATGCCTTGCATACACAAATACTCACTACTATGTAATTTCACTCATTTGTCCAAGGCAATGTTGTCCCTGGCCTGTTCCATAATGAATTAGCAGATTAAGTGAGGAACTTTTGTGGCCTTTGAAGGCATTCATTTAATCTAAAATGTCTTCCAACTTGATTTAAATACTGCTACTTCTACCTGTGCCTTAAGCAAATCCTCTACATATGACTGAATAATATGGAGCAATCTGGGATGTATCCAAAATTTTCCATCAAGATAAAAAAATTTTTACTTGTTATGTGATTCAGAGTTCTAGCAGTTTGAGAAAGCTCTTTTTTTTGGTCATAAAAGACTTCTTTGCATAATATGTGGCCTATCTGTGCCTAAGTGTTCTTTAATTAAGAAAAATTGTAATTAAAACTACTACAACAAATATTTTGAGAAGTTGGAGCAACTGTCCCAGAAAGTGTTTCAAAAAATAGGTAATAGTACCCTTACATGATTTCTTTTCTTACCTCTGGCGCTCCTTGTGCTGAAAAAGCATTATACGGTGGTAGTATATCAGTAACATTTTCATACCCCTGTGGAGGTGGTTCAAACAATGATGTATTGAAAACCTATCCAAAAAATAACAGTAGTCTTTGGTCAAACACTCCAGGCACAAATTCACACACTAAGTAAGTGCTAATTATAGTTTAAACTGAAGTCAGAAGAGACAGTTATTCAGTTTCTGTGCATCAGACTTCTTGTCAAATAATTACTGATTCAAAATACTGCAGTCCTATGGATGAAAAATATCAAAAGCTTTGGCTTTTGCCAGGTTAGTTAGCTTTTTCAGCAGTTTAAACTATAATTTCCATAAATTGCTAGCAAAAAGTACAATTCTAACTAGCACACATAAGTTCAAACAAAAACACAGCTAGGGATCCAGAGCTGAACTTTCGTAATAGAATGCAGACATGAATACAAAGAGACAGATCACGTGTCAGAAGACGCTCATCAGTCACTGCCTGAACCTAAGGAAAGAAGTAACTGAAAATTGCCAAGAAGTGGTGTCAGTAAAACACACCTGGTTCATCCATGCCATCCCAGGTGTCTTTTGTGGTTTCTCCCTCCTGTATTATTATTATTCTCTTCATCTCTTTTCTACTAATGCTTCAGTTAAACCTGCTGCCTTTTATCACTATGTATTGTAACACTCATGTTGCTTTGAGGTTCATGTCCACCTTTTGTCACCTCGTGAGGTTATAGCAGAGACACTGTTACATGGTTTCTGGAAGAATTTCTTCATTCTTTCACCTCTAAGCTCCTGTCATCCCTGAGCACATATTCCTTACTTTTTACCCTGGCTCTTCATCCTTACTTCTATGCTAGGATGCTTCTCTAGCAGTCTCACTTCCTCTCCTTGCTCAGGATCCTTGTCAGAATTTACATCTACTTCTTTATTTCCCCGGGTATTCAAAAGGGGAATGTCTATAGACTGACTAGTTCATTAGTACTTCCAACACTAACTTAGGAGACACCATAGGAAGCCAGTGGGATCAGGTTCAGAGCAAGGGAAACAAGGCAATACTACATAAAATGGACAGTATCTCTGCAATTCCTCACCTCAGTATGTTGTGGAAGCAAATATTGTACAGATGCTCAAGCAGGGTTCAGATAGATACTTGGAAGAGACATGTAATGAGGGTCACTGACTGGATAAATACTTGGAAAAGGTCTAATGAGGATTTTTCAAGAGACTAATTGCAGCACATTCAGAGAAGCCCTGAGCTGAAAACAGCAAGAAACTGGAAGAAATGCATGCCTGAAACACGTCTTTGTTCTCCAATGTCCCTGTGCATCCAGTTAAGGCTGTTTATGGAAACAGGATATTAGCTTAGATGTATCCTTAAGATGAACCCTTCTAACACCTTATGGTCTACTAGTGTTAACTGCAGCCTCACCACACATCCTCGCTCTTCTCTACTGAGATCTCAGCCACTCTGCTGTGTTTTCTGCATAGCCTGGAAAACCATTTATGAACATTAATTCCCTTTGCACTAGGTATTTTTTTAATAATTTAAAGCACATGGTGAACTGAGTATGTGGGAATACAGAGGAAGACACTGGTTTTTTAACAGGAAGTCACTGGGGTTTTTTTTGGTTTTACATAAATATAGTTTTGTCATTGAAAAATCACCTCATTCCCTTGATCATCAATTACTGAAATGTAGTTTGGCTGCTTTTCATTTGGGTATGAAAGAAGCACATCATAATTAACAAGTTCTGCTGAATCCAATCCAAATTCCTTCCACTGGCCTTGAATTTTTTTGGCAAGAAGAAGATTCTGTTCAGTTCCTGCGAGGTGAGGCAACTTGGTAAATGAACTAGAATAAAACAGAAAACCACTAGTAAGCAGCAAATGCAGAGAGATACAATAGTGAAATAGGATCAGTGTGTATAAAGCTAATCTTTAAGACACATTGCATGGACAGTAAGGTCTTAAAGTTTGAGCTATAACATGATTGCTTATCAGAGTCTGCTTCAGGACATGTACAAAACGTAGCCAGAGCAGAGGATCTTTCCTGAGGCCTTAAGGTAAGTCAGCTGAACTTTTCTATTTGCATAACAGGAATAGCCACATCTACATGGAAGCAATGAAAATCAGTGTCAAAGATTCAGCAAACGAATATTAGCAGTATGCAAGAAGCAGAAATAAATATAGGAAAGCTACACATTCAGAAAGGAGCCTTCCAGGTAATTCTGGTATCTGATGATGGATTTGTACTGTTGGCATAAAGTGTCCTAAAGTCCTAATAAGTTTAACTTGAAAATCATTACATTAAATTATCTACACAGGTTTGCTCTTTTTTCTTACTCAAAAGCCTGAATAAAAAAATCCTTCTTAACATTTACTTCCGTATCAGATATAACACATAATAAACAGTCAGGAACAGGATCCAGTCCCACTGGGCTACCCTACAGAAATTTGTCTACAATTTGTTCAGCCCACTGAACAGGTAATGGTGAAAGCTCATCAGTCAGCCAGGTACTCAGCATCACCTTCCAGTTCCCAACAGGCTACTTGTCAGTGGTTGCCCCACAGATGTCAGATACCAGCAATTACCGTTAATTAGTGGTAGCAAATACCATGATTAATATCACTTCAGCCTGTCATTTCAGACTGTTTTCAACCATGTTCTGCAGTGTGTACTTCCTCAGCTTCCGAAGGAGAATGAGGTTCAAAGCCTTGTTAAAGTCAAGGATGTTACAGCCACTCTAATGTCTCATGCACGTAGCCAGTCATTTCCTTTCAGAAGGCAATCATGCTGATCATACAAACAAATAGTAAATAAATGCTGACTAACTATATTTCTGTCCTTGATGTGTTTGGAAACAGATTCCAGAAGGACGTTTTTTCACCCTTCCAGACCTGAAGCTGACCAGCTCACAGTCCTTCCAGGCTGTCCTTCCTAAAACAGGATCACAATATCAGCCTTTTTCAGCCACCTGGGCCCTCTTTCAATCATCAGAACTTCTCGAATACAGCAACATTGCAATCATAACATAAAGGTCTTTCACATGAGTCCCACCTGGGTCCAGGATTTGAATGCATCCAGATTCTCTAAGTAGACCGCTCTCTGCTGTTGTCATTCCCTCTCTTTAAACTGTGTGGGAATGCTCCAGAGTCTGGAAACAACCTTTGCCAAACCTTGTTGCCTGTTTCCTTCTTGAACTTTAATTCTCACAAGTATTTTAAGTACCTTTTAATTCTTTAAGTGTATTAAATACCACATCTGCCATCAGGAAAAAAAACACATGATGATTTTTTTTTTCAAATTTTCCCTTTCAAACAGTTTAATTCTTTCCAGAGCTGTGATACAATGCTAAGACCAAAGTGCCTACATTTTCTGAGATTCATAGTTTTTTTCCCCACTTGATAAAAGCAGATGTAGTAGTCTGAAAAACAAAGAATATGGATCAAAATCCTCAAGTTCACATTTCTTTATGCTTTTGACAAACTTTTTGGATAGTGCATTAATACAATTTTTCTGCATTTCTTGATTTTTATTTGAATTTAGGCAAAAAAAAACCCCAACCAGCATGAAGCACTTGGCCCATCAACAAAGCAAGCAGACAAATGAGAAACCATTAATATCCCATGGCCAAGAGACTTTGGCATAATTACAGAGCTATTTCATGCTATGTTGCCTAGATTCTCACTCAAACATAAATTTCAGGAACTCTGCAATTTACTGAAAGCAAGAAATAAAAAATAAGATCAGGTCTGTAGACTTAAAAAGCTAACTGATGTTAGATATGAAACCTTTTGGGTTTAGAATAAATATATAGAAATCAAATTTGTCAGTAATCCTTTGATGTTCTTGATGCAGCTGCTGACTTACATGCTGAATACCAGCACTTTACTAACCAGAGCTTGTGTATATTACTTTTCATGTAAATACATTTTTTCCTCTGTAGAAAATATAAATATACACAATAATTTTGTTTTTTCTAATTTTCTGTGGGGGGAAAAAAAAGGTTTTTTTATATCCCTAGAATTTTAGATGTTTTGAAAGAACTGCATAGATGCACTGGGATGCAAAAAAGATTATTTACTAACAGTTGCATCATGCAAGCCTTAACGAACCATACAAGCACACTGACCATGGACAGAGCCCTTTACCTCTGAAACCGAAGACAGGGTATAATGGGATGTCAGAGCTCCCAATTAACAGCACAGTACCCAGTACGGCCACGCTAAAGGATTTATCAGTTGTAAGTATACATGCAACTGAGTGCCATGCAAATCTGTAGCATTAATATTTCACAGATTAATTTTCTACTTAGACTAGCTGCTCAAACTGAAAGTTTAAGGAGACACTGAGCAGATGATCAGGCAGATGTAATTCATGTCAACCGTCATATCCCAAATACAGTAAAATCATCTCGGTCTGAAAGAAAGCAAAGTTATCTGATGTTAGAGCTTCAGACACTTGCAAGAAAAAAATGGCACACTTCTTTAAATAAAGAAGATGGGAAATCATGAAGCCTGGTAAGCAATGGCAGTAATGCAGCTGAGGGAAGTACACTTGACAGTACACCCACTTCAAAAAGGCAACTTCAAAAATGGAGAAGAGGGGAACAGAAGAGTTGTAAGCCTCTCTCTTCTTCCCTCAGACATTCTGTACAAACCAAATACTTCCAAAGCATCTTAAAAGCTCTGCTTTCAGAGGCCCTTCCTTGGAGCTGATGTTACCACTTTCTGGCTTTTTTGACTGATAAAATTGTTCAAAAAACGATGCACAAGGCTTACCGAAGAAATCTCCTGATGTTCTCTGCTTTCATTTCAGCCACAACTTTCTGTCTCACATTTTGATGAGCATCTGAAGAGTTGGGGTTTTTCTCAGTCAGTTTTGTAAACCATCCTGAAACACATTTGAAAAGTTTCCTACTTAGCAAGAATGTCCTCACATGTTTGTGCACAAGTGCAACCTGTGGTACTAAACAGTTAAAACCACAAGGATGAACAGAGCTTAGGGCACCCTCTGTCTGTGTCTGCAGGCTCAGAGAAGTGAAGCAGAAAAGTAAAATATATTTCATTGACTGAAATGGCTAAAAGGGACATAATGAAAAGAGAACACCCTAAATCCCTGGTAAATCCCCTTTTTAAGGCAGATTCATCTCTCATTAAACTATAGTTTCAATTATCAATTAACTCCTTTCAGTGTGAGGTTTGAGCTCCTGATACTCATGATGAAATGACTTTCTTTAGTTTATGCATATATTTTAAAATATGTATGTTAGCATATTTAAAGTGAAGGTCTCAGACCCAACAGCCACCCTGCCAGCATTGTAATAGTTACAGACTTGGGGAGGGGGGGCTTAGTCTATTTAATAATTAAAAGAATAAAGTTAACTGTCACCCAAGTCAGTTTCAAAATGTTTAATATTTATTCAGTAGCCATAAATAGTAGTAGGAAAAGGTATATCAACTGTATGCATTTGTCTTCAGAAAAAAACAACAACAAAAATCCTTTTATTATTATAGCTAGACAATCCCAAACTGGCAAATTTTTTGTAAGAAAAACAAATACATGTGCTGTCATAGGCACAGTATATATGACCCGTTACACTTGAATACAACTGTAGGAACACTTTGAACTGAAGAGTGATGCTTGATCAGACCAAAGTCCATTTTGCCCGGTATCCTGTTTTGAAGCAGGGCCTAACGAGGATGTTCAAGGAAATGTATAAGCACAGCACAAGCACCAGAAATTTGCAGCTCAGGGATCTGCTAAATTAAACTAATAGTTTATATATTTAATAGCCCTAATGGATTTTTCTTTCTGTTAGGTTTGTGCTACAACACAAGTTTAAAAAGGACATGCATTTTTAGATTTAAAATCAAATGCTGAAAGGGATTTCAGAAAAGAATCTCTAGCAAAGTTCATTGTGCATGATGAAAATTTCAGTAACTTGGCTGTCAGTCAAACTCCTCCTCCTCCGCTACTTTCTACCCTTAATTTCTAAAATAGCAACTGAATAGGAGCATTTAAATATATCTTCAGTAAAAAACAGGAAATAAAAATTAAAAAAAAATCTGGGAGATCTTGCAATCGCTGAAGTCTCAAACTCTTGTATTAATCTTTCCTCTTTGAACGCCTGGCTGCCTGTTTCGGGAAGCTGTCAGTTCACCAGGGCTCGTCCTGAGCTGAAGCACGGAGCTGTTCTGTTCCTCACTCCCTAAAGACTGAAATTGCTAGAGAGAAAAACTTCTTAGAAAAGCAGTGGGACGAGTACCTTATCATCCCTAAAGAGCAGCATAAACTCCCTGCGGGTGAGTTAATCACAACAGGGGCTGCACACAAGTATGTGCAGGGGGAAGAAGCCGGGGGCTGAGCCCCTGGGTCTCTGTACTCACCCGTAAGAAAGCCCAGCAAGAAACAGCCGAGCAGCCCAGGGCACACGAGCCACGCACGGAGGGTGGCCTTGCTCCTGCTCCCGGCCATACAGCCAGCACTGGCCGGCAGCTTGGCAGGCTCTGAGGGCTGGCAAGCAGCTGCCTTCCTCCTCCTTCTCCTCCTCCTCCTTCCACCCACAGCCCCAGGGCTGTCCCTGGCTTCTTTGCTTCTGAGCTCTCATGCTGCCTAACCAGCCCTAATCCCTGGGTGATGATGATACAATTTTCCAAATGCAATAAAACTCTTCCACTTCTTAGTCTCACCCCACCAGACAGCTCCTGTGTAGCTGCATGTGTATCTTGTGTAACAAATACGTACCCAGGCTGTGCACCAAGCAATGCACACATACTATTTAAGAGGCTAATTTCTACTAATTATCAGGACTTTCTGGTTTTGAAAGTTCCTGTTTTAGGCTTGTTCACAACCTGTTCCAGTGCAAGTGGCCAAGAGATGAAATTAAGGGAAAACTTGTTTCCTCTTTACCAATGAAACACTGAATCGCTTCCCTTTTTAATCCCTGGTAACATTAATCCTTAGCAAGGAATGTATACATAGAGCAGCTGAGAACACAATTTAGATCAGCCAGCAAGAACACTTCCAGATGTCATCCAATTTGCAGCTGGGAAAATTTGCAAATTTATTTCCTTATTCTCTAGCTACTTTCACTTAAGATTACAAGGTTCTTAAGATCAAGTTTTCCTAGTCTAATTTAGTCAAATCCATCAGTATCTCATGGGGAAGGAAACAACTGCAGCCTAGGGAAGAGTCAAAAAATATGTGCATAGAATCATCACATTTTCATAAACTTACTCTGACCCTGCACATCACTCCCTGCTGCTGAGTCCCTTCATGGCTACACGGAAGACAAGGCTGATCTTTCTGGAACTGAGGACCTGCCCATTTGAGACCAGTTATATGGCTGAAGGCATGAGAGCTTTTCTGGGAGCCTGAGCATGCTCCAAATTCCTACCACTCACTCCCGAAGTCCAAAGTAGATACATTTTGTGAAAGAAATGTCAGTACTCTGAGTATCAAAACTTCCTTAAATATATTTTGATGAGATGAAAATATTCAGAGAAAGCAGAAACAACTGGTTAATGTCCTAATTACTTAAACTAAGGCTTTTCAGAGAAAAATTACACCACTTGGGTATTCCACACCAGTCACAGCCACTGTCTTAAGCATAGGGCTGGATGTCTTTGTTCAAATGATAAACACGTCCAGTTTTGTGAATTTTTTCCTGTCATTTCCCAACTGCTCATAAGCCATCACAAATTCTGAACAGCAATGACATTTCACACCAGCATCTGAATTGACATGTACAAACCAGATGGAATTCCACCTACAGAACTCATAAAGAATGAGCATATTGATGTATTATTAGCATTTATATAGCACCACAGGTGTAGGACTGGCACATAATAGACAGTAAAGTGACAAGGGCTTTTGGAGATTACCACCAAAATTAGACCTCACATGATAATAACATCTGTGGAGGAAGAAGGTAAGAATAGCAACAGTGAGAATGTATGAAATGTATTTATTTCTATGCGTACGTCTTTTTAAAGTGAAAAGGGCATTAGCAATGCTGAGGTTGAACAACGGGCAGCACCCAAGTGGCTTTTACCACTTAAAATACAGTCCAATTACTATTAGTTATTAGTTGTGACATGCTCTTACATGCCATGGACTGGCCACAGGTGGAGTATATTATGTTACAGTGAAATGCAAGTGTGACGTACAAAGTAAATCTGCCTTCAATCACATGCCCTCCACAAGACTCGGGCAGGAAATCAGATGAAAAAGCTCACGGGATGAAATGCAGACAGGAGAATCACTTGCTGATTACCATCATAAGCAAAACAGATTCCTCTTGGGGAGAAGTAATTTATTACAAATCAAAATAGACTTGGACAGTGAGAAACAAAGCCAAAAATTAAGACATCTTCTCCCACATTACAGCTATTTTTTCAGCTTAACCCTCTACACTTCTGATTCCTTTGTGCCATAGGGTTGCCCTATGAGACGCAGGGGCCATCCTGGGATCAGGCCAGACATCCTAGGGTATCTAAAGTGTGATAAGCACCTAACTTTAAGCACTTGAATTATTCTGTACTGAGAGTGTTTCTTTCCTAACAGAAAAACAGCCAGTGCCATTTGGGAGCTCATGGAGTGTCCAAACCCCCTAGACAGAGCAAACCAGTACAGAGCAGCATTTTTGTCCTGCTCTGAGGTAACAGCTTCAGACCAGGTGAGACTTCTCAAACCACCTAAAGTGAAACTTCAGAGCCTGTTTTTAGGCACCTGAATACTGCTCTGTGCAGCCAGGGTGCTCACCACAGCCTGCACCACAGGCTGCAGGGGAATCTCTGCTGACACTTGGAGCATCTCCTTCCCCTCCTTTTGCACTAACTTTGGGGTCTGCAGGGCTATTCCTCTCACAATTTTTCACTCCTCTCTAATTTGGGTCTAATTGCTTCTGCAAAGTAACTTTCTTCCCCTTCTAAAATCTGTTATCACAGAGGCACTGTCACAATGACTGATGGCTTGGCCTTATTCAGTATTGAGTTCATCTCAGGGCTGGTTGGCATTGGCTCTCTCAGACACAGAGGAAGCTTCCAGGGCTCCTCACAGAAGCTACCACTATAGCCCCTCACTATGAAAACATTGCCACACAAACCCACTAGAGATTGGGACAGACTTTTTAGTAGGGCCTGTTGCAATAGGTCAAGTCATGGTTTTAAACTAAGAGGGTATATTCAGACTAGATATAAAGAAGAAATTTTTTACAGTGAGGGTGGTGAGCCACTGGCACAAGTTTCCCAGGGAGATGGTGGATGCCCCACCCCTGGAAATATTCACGGCTGTGTTGGACGGAGCTCTGACCCACCTGGTCCAGTTGAAGATGTCCCTGCTCACTGCAGAGGGGAAAAGACTACTTTGGTATTTGGAGGACCCTTCCAACCAAAACTGTTCTATTTTATTCTATGAATCAGCTTGGTGTGCTGTGGAGGCCACTGAAAAGAGTGACATTACTACACAAGAATTTTTGTTGTCCCCCTTGGATCATATCTGTTTTATATACAAACATTTTGAAATTGCTTGCTGACAGGTTGCGAAAAGTATCCCTGAGTTATCTCGCATACAAACTCCTTGGAAGAAAACCAGCATATAAAGGCTGAGTAATTTCCATTGACCCAGGTGAAACAGAAACGAGATGAGGTCTGGTTGCATGCATATGTACATACACACACACACACACACTACTCAATCACAAAGCCAAAGGTGTAGTATGAAGTCTTACAAATGCACCTCAGAATAACCGGAATCAGAGAAAAATGAACCTGACATGTGAGATCCAAAGTAAAGCATGTCAGGAATTCTAAGTCACATATGTGAGAAGGTGGAAGAAGCTGCTCCAACCCAAACCTCTCCTCACTCTTAGCTGTTACTGATCACCTCATTTTGTACCCAAGGAGAGACCTCCGAGTTCTTAAGATGGTCAGTAGCCCAAGAGACTCATCTTCTTTTGAGATCTTTCCTGGTGAAATCAAAGCCACACCCATCACCCACCCTGTTCTTTTACATGGGGCTTTTCCAGCTAGAACTAAGGTATTACCAGTGTGAGATACTTCTACAAGTGCATTGCTGGTAATAGCTGAGTATTTTACTCAATTTTGAAAACACCCATTTCGATCTAAGTTTAATCAAAGGTGTGAAGCTGAAAGGAGATAAAACCAGTCCAAAGTAGTCAGAGGAATTATGCAAAGAACCCTGAAAAGATTACAGGGTAAAAGGGCTCCTTTTCTTAGCGCAGGTGACAAAAAAGCACAGTACATCCTGAATGCACTAAATTAATGTCACTTTTAGAATTATCAGGAAAATTATCAGTTACCACATATGCCTCCTACTGAGTTCAGGAGTGGTGAGACTTGCTCATTCTGACAGTGAAAACAAGAGTGAGATTGATGAAGCTAGGAACACTTGCAGGTAGCTTCATATACTCTACTCACTTAAAATACATAAATCCCTGGTGAACTAAAAAAGCTAAAAAAATGGCAAGGATACACATGCCAAATGCAAAACTAGCATGCATTTGTGTGTTGAATGCCTAATTATGCTATTCAGCCAATTAGTAAAGCCAGTAATGGTACCTGAAACACAGGATGAATGCCAGGGCTTGTAAACTGTAGGTTGTAGCTGCTCAGCAAGTGTGCCCTAAAGCTTAATATCTGAGCAAGAAAGATAGACTATGGTTGTGCTGCTTGACCTACTGTGTGACTAAGGGTTGAACTTGTGGCTTGAGAGATCAAGGGACCCTGGTCTGTGGGAAAGACAGCTCTGGCAGGAAAAATGGCAACAGGGGAATGCTCAACCGCAACTTCAAATCAGTAGTTTCCTTCTGACTCTGCCAGTTCACAGTCCCCTGAACTCTCTCACGGCCTCTGCAGTCTTTCTATCAGATTAAAACAGTAGTAGATGTTGATGCCTTGAGTCGGAGTCTTTGTTATCTTGAACTTCAGGAGACCATTATCAGATTCCAACTAAAATAAAGTTTACATTGCTGGCAGCTGACAAGTGCAGCTTGCAAACTTTGACCCTTTCTTCCACCAGAGGAATGTACCCACTGAGGAAGAGAGAGTAAAGGACTGTGCACTGAACACAGCGACTGTGCCCTTCCCCTTAAGGCTGCTCCTCCTTGTCCTATCGCACATGTCCTTACAAAAAGTCCCTCTCCAGCCTTCTTTAGGCCTTTTAGGTACTGGAAGGTGCTCTGAGGTCTCCCTGGGGCCTTCTTTTCTCCAGGCTGAACAGCACCAGCTCTCTCAGCCGTTCTTCACAGCAGACATGCTCCAGCCCTGTGATTTAGTGGTTTTCCTCTAGACCCCTTACAAAAGGCCTTTCTTACACTGGGGCCCCAGAGCTGGACACAGCACTGCAGGTGGGGTCTCACAAGAGCAGACCAGAGGGACAGAATCCCCTCCCTCAACCTGATGGCCACACTTCTCTTGGTGAAGCCCAGGATGCAGCTGGCTTTCTGGACCGCGGGTGCACTTTGCCAGGTCACAACGAGCTTCTTATCCACAAAAACCTCCAAATCTTTCTCCTTAGGGCTAGTTTTGATCCATTTTCTGCCCAGCCGAGATTTGTGCTTGGAATTTCCCCGACCCAGATGCAGCACCTGGCACTTGGCCCCACTGAAGTTTGTAAGGTTCACACAAGCCTATGTCTCCAGCTTGTACTCAACAGGAGAGAGAGAACTTCTGTTCCTGTATCCCTGTATCACTGTAATGCAGTGATTAGGGAACAGGCAACAGATCTTTTTTTCATGGATGTTGCTGTAGTTTAAGAGTGTAACTACTTCTGTATTTTGTGTGGTCCTGGGCCATGACATTGTATATTATCTGCTAAGTATTACCAAAAAGGGCCCTAATTAAACTTAAATGAAACAATGCTATGGTTAGGCCAGAGATTAAAAAATTATGTCCTCTGGATTGAAAGAAAAAGTTGCTGAAGCAGCATACAGGTCACATAGGGAAAGATCTCCACAATTTTGGAGTTTGGCACTTCAGTTCATCCTCCGTAGCAACAGAAAAATACTGTTATTGTATCCACCTGGTCAACAGGAGCTGTTTATTGCTGCCCCTCTCTGCATGGTGGATTGGGTTATCATTCTCCTGATTGCTACAGACAAAATCCTCTACGTTAAGATAACTAAGATAACCTGGCTAATATTTTTCAGAGGTGGATTATAGACATCCATAATGAATTCTCCACTGGTAGAAGTGGGGCAGTGGAGCAGCCAGCAGTGACAAAACAGAGTCAGCAATGTCTCCCATCAGCACTAGATTTGGAGGAAGGCATCTCCATGGTTTTACTCCAATCAGTTTAATAAGAAATGTGAAAATAACTGGGCAATAACTACAAGAGCATTTCCCGTTACCCGGTAAACTAGATTATTTTATCAGAAAGACTGATGCTTAAGGCAACAAGACCAACAGTTAAGCAAAATAATTACTTAATTATAGTAACTTGTCTAAAAGATTTTAATGTGAAGTGTAGAAATATTAATGAATAAATGAAGCCTCATGGAAAAGAAAATAATACGCCATTGGGCTGAAAACCATCAGATCATGGGACATTATTTTAAGATATGGTAGTGTCCTCAGCTAACATGGCACATCAAATCACATAAAATATTACCTGTGCAAGAGGTTAGTAATCCTCCAGTGGCAAAATGTCAGATGAAGGGATCTGATTTTCAGAATCTTCTCTATCTGATTTTGGTTGTCCCATGGTCTATCATACGAGTAAGCAGCACATGATAATCAGACATACAGACTCTACAAAAATGGTAATAATTTGGTATCTTTTCAAACTAAGGACATAATGAAATTTCTTTGCTTGTCCTCATATTAAAAACGCCTTTATATGGGCAAGGCATAGCAAGGGTAGATTTTAGTTAAAAGAGTAACAATAGGGTCTTCATCTCGAAAGATATTTTGTGAGATGACTGTATGTCTGACAAGATGTACTGCCTTGTTTCAATTCCAGTGACTAAAAGCTTCTTGCTTAAATTTATTTGCAAACAGCTGCAAGGTTCAGAATGTGAGGAAAAGAATGTCATGGATGAGTATTCTGGGCTGGCTGCCCAAACCTTGTTACGATTATTATACATCCCGCACATGGTATGTGACAGTTTTCCCATCTCCATACATGAATCTTTGTGTACAAGGAGGACTGAAAGGTCTGTCTTGAAGTATAATTATGCAATCCCAGGGCAAATAACAAAAAGGCAACAACAAAATTAGTAACTGATGAATTGAACATGAAATGAATTCTGTTTTCCTGAAGATCTATGAAGATCGCTATAATAATCAAGCTAGAAAAATTCAAAATTCTGAAAATAAATCCAGTGGTTAGCAATTCTTAAAATACAAAGCTGAGAGAAAATCTGAAACATTTTCACTCTCACTTCAGAAGACATCTAAATCCTGAGATCTCAGAATGGAGTACATTACCTTGTTAACATTACTAAATGCATTCCACTTGGGTATATTATTTGCAAAGACCAAGACTTTTTTGATTTTGTGTTCTTTGTCATAATCCTCCTAGTATTTTCAAATGCTCCATTTTTAAGGTTTCTGCAAACTGTCACATTTAGTCTTCATTGACAACTATATTGTTCATATTTATGCCACTTCTTTCAGTGTTTCTGCTGCTGCCTGCACAGTGAAGGCTGCAATGGAAATCTGCCTCTTCACTGCTTCCCAGGCTTCATGTTGATCAGCTTTGCTTTCAATATCAAACATGGCATCATAGATTCCTGGGAAGGATTCTCCTGCATATTTGTTGTGGCTGCTTGGAGCAAAGATGACATGTCTGTGGGGAAGTTGAGGGGAAAAATAACAGTATTATGCATTAGGAAAATAAAACATACTATTTTATGCATAAAACTAGTCTGTTTCTATACCAGTTGTAAACTCTTGACACTGAAGATGTAAATAAATAAGATTATTGCAGCAATAGTAGCTAAAGTCCATGAAGCGATAAAATAACATAAGCTACATTACGCCATATGAATTCCACAGCCTTATAGCTACTTGAGATAAATTTAACTAAAGTATTTTCCTTTCCCTCAACTTAGATGAAATGAAAAGATTTTTAAAAAGCCAGCTCTTTTTCTCAGAGATATACACAGTCTCCAACAGATACAGGTATGCTTTGAGGTAGGAAAGACTTTTAAGAAGAGACTCTGTTCTCAACAGATTTTTAACCATGAGCTGTGAGAGGTACAAGGATCGTAGATCCTAATTTCTCCTTCTGCAGTTAGTTTTTAGGGGAGAGATTACTGTTCTGAATTATGCAGACTGGTAGACGGACCAAAAAGCTAGACTGGATTCACTGCCTCTTAAATAAGATTTACTTCTTGAACTGGATAGGAGGACCACTGAATTCCTTCCCTGCGGTTGCAGTACTGCCCTCCACACTACATTTGCTAGCATGACTGTGCTCTTAAAATTGATCAGATTGTAGGTACTTCAATTATACACTATTTCACTTTCAAATAATAATAACAACTTCCTAAAGTTCTGAAAACTAAAATTACATAAAATGACTCCAGGGGTAAACTTTTACATCTGTTTAGAAGTCAAATGAAACCAAGAGAAATTATCTGAATAGGCTTCCAACAAGAATCTTCCTCATTCTGTATAGTGTATCGCATTGAAGTTTTCCCCAATGTCACTTCCCCTTTTCAGTCTTACTCCTCCTGTCTCATCTACTTTTACTGTGGTGAATAAAATCATTGTAATTCCATTTAGAGACCTGTAAATCTTAAAGGAATTCTCATAGCATACTCCGTGAGGAAATTGAAGAGTAAGCCTTTCTCACCTATAGAATGGCCTGCCAGGTAATCCAAGAGGGTCGATGAAAGCCCTTTCTAGAAACATGAGCTGATCATTTAGTGATCTGACAGCAAGCAGGCTAAAAAAAAAAAAAAAATTGAGTATGTTGAATATGTTAACTACAGTGCGTTTGACCTGCTCTTATCCCAGGATACACATCTGGATTTATGAAGGACAGTAGATCTGCAATGTTGAACTTTAAGTGTAGCCCACAAAAGATAGCCCATGTTAGGTAACCTGCATAACAGAATTATGCTGATCTGTGCTGTGATAGAGTCTGGTCCATAACTGGAAAGTCTCTTAAAGCTGTTTTTAAAGGCCAAGTGATAGAGTTGAAGATGACAGCGTTTAGGGTATTTTCTCTCATGTTGCATCTTATTCCTTTATTTCCTTTTCATGAGGATGCTTAGGTAGACCATTCTCTTCTTTTGTACAACAGTTTTCTAAGGAGCCTCTTTTCCACAAAGCCAGCCAGCCACAAATTACTTCAATAAGTTGCATTTGTTTTTATGTAAAATCAAAACATCTCAGAAAAAACCCTGTGATATTACAATCATCTTTTGAGCCATCCGAGAATTGTGTTTTTCTGATGGTAGATTTTAAATTCCCTAGAGCAGAGACCATCTGTGTCTGTGTGCTTTGAATAGCCCTGCGCATACTGTTGATGCTTAACAAATAAAAGAATTGTGAAGAAGGTTATACAGAGTATATGTGGACTTGGTGGTTTACATCCAAAGTAACTTGTAGACCTTCAAAGGCATTCATCAATAAAAAATGATAAAATTTATATCACAGTAAGCCTGGACTAATTCTACTACCATTAAGGAAGTTGTTTCGAGTTTACAGTGGTATAAACAGAAACTGAAACTGGTTGGTTGAATTAAAGCATAGATTTAGGCCATCCATCAATAAAGCCATTTTTAAAATGTCGCATACATGTCATATGTCATAAATGTCATCTTCTGCATAAGAAATTACTGTTAACTCCTTTATCTGAAAGTTGCTGCCATTAAAAAGATGGCTTTTATTCTGTTAGTGTTCCATAAGGGTAAGCATATGGCTAAATTAGATTCTTCCCAAGAAATGGAACATACATATATGTATCTACAAAAAGAAGTTTGGCTTGTCATTCTGGGCATGGCCTACAAAGAATAAATTATGAATTAAGTCAAGTGCAAACTAGGCCTTTTGGCATAAGTGGTGCATAGAATTTCTTGAAAGCTGATCAAAAAGCTTGCTACAACTACAGCTTTTTTTTTCTTTTTTTCCATTAAGTAGCACAAAGTGAAGACTAAGCCCTCTTGAGCTCAGAGGACTACATGGAGTATTTGACCAGAAGAAAAAAAAGAGTTAAACTTACTTATTGGTATCTATTTGTTGCAGTCTCTCATGAAAGGTAGCAGCTACCTCTGTAAAATTCTTCACAGCTGAAAACAGAGCATCTAGAGGAAGCAGGAAGAAAGTATTTAACTTCAAATTCAGAAGATATCATTTAACAAATCAAATTCTTCAATTAAAGCTTTATCTTCCACTGTGATCATGATTATGAACTGTTAGAAGTCTCACTGAAGGAAAAGATGATCCCATATTCCTACATTAAAAAATATGCTATTCTGTATGAAAACCTGTCTTAGAAGCAATAGAAAAAAGTATTTTTGTGAATATTGTTTACTATTTGCTACTTGAAGAATGTACAGAAATATCAAAAACTGGATCTTGGAACCAGAACCAGACTGTTCAGGTAGGTCTGAGATTTTATAAATCCCAACAGCCTATGTTTTACTGTTATGTCTCTCCACACAGAGTTTTGAGAAAGACTGAGAACATATG
>WEIT01020652.1:193-69460 GCA_013389985.1 Dryoscopus gambensis
TGTTTAGTGAATAAAACCTGGAATTGTTAAGGAGGCCCATGTCAAAAAAAAGTGCTTCTGTTTGCCCCTATCAGGTATGCCTTGAAGGAAGGGTACTGAGAAAGTTGTAAGAAACTGAAAGTAGTGTTTTAGATTGCAAAAGCATTTTCAGCCTTAAGAGTATAGCATCACTGAGGGTGCACTCTGTAATTACATTGTCAATTGAGAATTGCTTAACACTTTTGATGCTTTAAACTATGACAGACTAATTCTGAGAAATGTTATTTTAGTTCTGTGCACTTGCAGTGGTGCACAGCTGCTTGAAATTTCTGAATGTACGCTACTTTCTGCTTGAAATTGGAGACAAAAAGGAACCTCTGAAATGAACTGTCAGGCTTCCTTTAAGGGAGATGATTCAGATCTAACCTTCCACGGTAGGTGGTATCGCTGGAGATGAATGAAGAATTCTGCAAGATGTAATGCCATTTTGCCAGCAGGAAAACACTTCACATTTTAAGATAAAAATGCTTTTTGAAAGCTCCTGGCAGACACAAAGTGACAAGGTAGTTCCTAGGCATTAGGTCTATATCTGGATAGAAGACAATAGAAGCACAACCCTGGGACAATATATTTAAGGAAAGCTAGGATGAAATGAAGGTAATACAGATTGAATTTGTCCCTGAGGTTTTTTTGCTTAGCAATCTTGTAAATGTCACATTTTAGTTTGTGCAAACTTTATTTAAAATAAGATTCCATGTGCTGCAGTGTGTGTAACTGTCAGGATGCGTTTGTGAAGCTGTATACCTGTCAGTCAGACCACATCGCTGAGATTTGACAGAGCTACTGCCTCATGTCTGTACTTCCATAAACTTTTCATAAATCCTTTCATCAAAGATGGAGAAACTTGCTAGTGAAGTTGTTAGTCTAGTTGTTTGGATTTTTTTCCTTTTTTCTTTTATTTTTTTTTCCTGCCCCTTCATTCTTTAAAGTAGATGTTCTAAGTTGAGTCCTTTCATTTATTTTTGACAAAAACCTGCTCTGGAAGGTACCTCATTCTTGTAGTGTGAATCATATACAAAATGCCATTCTTCAGTTGTCGTAAATGATACCTGACCAGCAGTTGAAGTAAATATCCTGTAATGATTGAAATGTGTGGCACATGTTGTCAGGTCAAATCCTTTTTGTTTTCTTGGTCTTGTTTCCTTATTTATAAGTCTTGAGGGATGCATCTAAATCTTGACTAGATTCTCTCGTAGACTTGNGAGGGCCATACTGGTTAGGCATGGAAACCAAAGGAGCTATGCCTACTAACCAAGCCAGACACAGTCACCTGCAACTGCAGGATAAAAAGCCTTTGAAAAAGTAGGTGGTATGGATTTTCTGTTTTGAAGCTTAGTGCTCTGGGATTTCATTAAAATGACAAGCTGTACATCCTAGGACACTCTGTGAGGTGGTTGTCAAAGACCACATAATTACCTAATGGTTGTTAATTACCTAATGGCTGCTCAAATGAAGTTATTCTTAGAAAACATTCTGTTGTATTTAGCAGTGTACTTTTTACTTGTCTTTTTTTTTTTAAGGAATTGTTTTTACATAATTTTCAATATGTGACTTTCCTGCCATATTAGCTAATGGCTAGAAGAAAGAAGCCAAGTCTGTCTCTTTTGGGAGACTTGGTTCATTATAGTCTTCCCTCCCCAAAGCTCTCATAAAGTGATAATAACAAACATTTTTACCAGATACAGATTGAGTTACTTCATTTAAAAAATAAGTTGTAAAAAGGGTTAGTTACCTTACATGCATACCTTTATTGCTGCTCTTAATGTCAGGGGATTTATTCTGAAGCATTTTTTGCCTTCAGCTTCTTTATCATAATATTAAAACATCGTATGGTTCTGATAGAGATGGATTTAGACTATTTATTGACTGGATGTTTTTTTGTGAAGCAGGCGTGGTGAACAGAAAGAATCCATTGACATTCACTAATGTGCGTAATTCATCTATCATAATTTAACAAATGGAAAAGACTAAGACATGCTGCCATCCATCACAATTATTTAACTACACTCGAGGGTATGATAAATCGTATTAAACAATGTTTGGCTTAGCAGATTCAGAGAATTGTACTGAGCAAGTTGCATCTTCTCCGTCAGCCTTCTGCTACTGTTCGGTGACTTGCAGTTTTGACATGTGTTGCAAAACATTTAATTTAAACTGGAGATTTTTCAAAGCTGTTTTAAAAACAAACTTGCACAGAGACACAAATAGCAGCAACCAAACTTAAGTAGGAAGCCGTACTATGATTGTCCTTTAGAAGTACCTGCTTGTTCACTGAATTATATGATGGGGGGCCAGGGCTGTCAGGGAGCTGATTTTCTTATCAGGCAGCTGTGTCTAGAGTAAAGGGAAGGTAAATCCTAGTGCGGTCCTGAGACTCTTTACTCTTCAGCAGGTCCCTAGGTTTTTTCTTCCCTTGTTAAGGTGAATAAACTGCTGTATGTTGCTTGTATAATAGTTTAGCCAAACCAAACTTTCCCCTCATTAATAAAAAAACAAGCTAAATAAAGAGGAAAATACAGTTGTTGGTGGGGGGGTTTTATCCTGAATTACGACATTCCACGAGAGACTTCCATGGAAAACAACTTACGATGCGCTAACTCTGATTTCCAGGCCTTGGCACATCATGATTTTGAGTAAGCATTTGCTTCTGGATCACATCACTGTTTGTGAAGGAGTCTAGCAGAGATGGGTAGAAATTACTGAGAGGATGCAGGAACAGCAGTGCCTGGTAGAGACTCCACAGGGCGGGATGCGCTGGCTGTCGAACACAGCCCAAGTCTGCAGGTTAAGTATTGACTTGTTGCAACACTGTTGCCAGTTGCAGGGTTAAGTCTTCATCCTCTGTTTACCATAGCAAGCTCTGAAATATTACAAATTCAAGAACTGTCAGGCCTTCTTTAAACTATTGGAATGTGGCTTCCATAGGGCCTATAGCATCAGCTTGGGGAGTCTGGTTGTACCGTAAATCCACATCTGTGACTTCTGGTCAGTGTAACAGCATGGGTGCCAGGTCTGTGCTTTGCAGTAGAGTCTTGAAAGGATTCCTTCCCTAATCCTGTCCTTTTCCTCTTCCCTTCATTATCTCCTTTACTCTTGAGTGCATTTTGTTACGTTGAGGTGTTGCATCAGTGCTCACTGAGTTGGGGGACAGGGAACTCTTAAGTGTTGTTCTCTGCACTGTTGTTTCTGCTCTTCTCACACTCCTTGTTTAATTATTCTGGTTCCATTTTTAGGGTACATCTCTGATGCTTTCTTTACTGTCGTACATAGTTATCCTCTCCAGATCCTTTCAAAAATCCCTTTAAATCAGACATGTTCTTTTCTTGCCTTTGCAGAAAACTCTTCTGTGTGCTTTCCTCTCCATTAGTTACTGCAGAATTTGCTGGTGTTCCTTTGTATAACTCACTGAAAATCCAAAGTCACATTCCCTGCTATCATGCTAGAATGAGTGTTCAGACTGCAGTCTTTCCCTTCTCCACCAAATGCTTCCTGCTGTTGGCCTTTGTGGATTACCATGTTTGTGAATTTGCTGTTGGCTGTGACTGCATCTTTCTTCCCCCTTCCCTTAAGCCAAGCTCGATAGCTTTGCCTACCTGCTACTCTTGGGTTGTCTTGAAGCTGAACACAGGCTATCTTCCATGCCCCCTAGTTAAAGGACTTCTTCCATATGCTTATCTTCATTCAAAAAAAGTCTTCTAAACCTGACACTGAGATTACGTGCCAGTAATTAGTCAACTGATTAGGCTGAGGAGCAGTGAGAGGCAGCCTAAGATGATACTAATTAGGGGCTTTTGGCAATGTAGTGAAAGATGAACAAAGATGATTACAGAGAGTTGGGCCTTAAAGGCGCGGATTTACAGTTTTTAGTAAAGGATTTACAGTACAGAAGCTGTTGTTGATTTGCCATCTGTGAGAACTGCGGCAGCAGTGTTAATTTGAGATGTTATCTTGAAACTCTCTTCATGCATAACTCGGCATGATAGTGGTCCTTTTTTAGTGAAGCCATCTTTGTGGCATTATTTTTTATTTGTCTATTGGGGCTGGACCTTCACAGTGACTACTCTTTGCTTTACCGAAACAGATCTCAAGTTTTCTTTCTTATCAGCTTTGGTGAGTGACAATTGCACTACATAATGCTGAGGATATTGTAACATAGGGATTAGTTCCCTACAAAGAAAATGCCAGAGTTTGGGCATTGCATATGTATAAGTCATAAGATCAACAGCAGGCAAGCACAGAATGAGGCTCTAGTGCCTTCTCTTAGCACGGAAGGATGTGATCAGAGGGCAGCTGAGTCAGTGTGCAACATCCCCATTACCCCCATGCCCTGAATCCACCTGGCTCTGAAGTATGGTTGGTTAGAAGGATGGACTCTGAGTAGGCCACTTCTTCAGTATGCTTATTTAGGGAAAACAAATCATCACAAAACAAAACAACTTCCCCCCAAGACTAAAAAAAAAACTCCAGGAGGTGGAGTGTGGATGAATGCCGCTAGTCCTTCGGCACTGAAGAACAGATCTACTGCTGCAAATCAGTGAAGGAGGACAACTACTATAGTATTAGTTTAGCATTTACCTTAAATAAGTCATTATTTAAGGTATTTGACTTATAAATAAGTCAAATTCATATGCATGAATTTGAAATTAGACTAGAATACTTGCCTAAAAAATTGAAAGGTAAATGTGCCAGAAAGGGTAAGAAAAATAGGAAATACAAATTTTGTCTCGTTCTAGTTGGTTTAGATTAATTCTTGGTTGCTCTCAGGTATACCTGAGGTTTCAGGGAGAAAAGGAAAAAAATAAAAATTGCCAAAGAACGTGGGAAAACAGGTCTGAATGTAATGTATGCATAAAATGTGGGACACTTGTCTTGTAAATGAGGCAGTTTTCTGCAGGAAGGAGATCCGTTATTTTGTAGTACTTTTTCAACTGAGGAGAAGCAGAGGTGCATTTTGTCAACCATGGCTTAAATTTTACATCAATAAAATAACCTTCTAAGGTATAGAAACTACTAAAAACAGTGAAACTGCCTATTTATCTTGCAACTACTCATCTAAATTTTAAAGAAAAAAAAACTCAATATAGATTTTTCTCCAGAAAGTTCTCACGCACAGAATTTCCTGTCTCCATGAACATTTGTTTAGTCCTTTATTTACTTGGGTTGAGCTCTGTTTCTTTAGCCCTATTGTTCACAAATCAATGCCTTTCTAAGTAAAATACCAGATTTCCCAGAACACTGCTAATCAATTCATGCCACAGGTGACTTATGTCACAATTTTTTTTAACA
This sequence comes from Dryoscopus gambensis, assembly GCA_013389985.1. Taxonomy (NCBI): domain Eukaryota; kingdom Metazoa; phylum Chordata; class Aves; order Passeriformes; family Malaconotidae; genus Dryoscopus; species Dryoscopus gambensis. Next base: position 5,519 of record WEIT01020652.1, read on the forward strand.
TTGTGAATGAAACAAATTGTGTGAAAAGTTGTATGTGTGTGTTCCTGAAAGTCTCAATCCATCTTAGTGGGGCTATTTGAAAAGAGCAGTGACTTCACTGATTGTGAGCATGTTTTCTGCTATATGTGGTTGTTTTGCATCACTACTCTGAATGTATGGCTTTATATCATAATTTCATGAAATGTTTTGGAGTGGTATGTTCTATATTTAAAAAAAAAAAATCTGTCTTTCTGTTTTTATGTTAAAGTCTTGGTTGGTTTTGTTTGTTTGTTTGTTTGTTTATTTTTAAGGAAAGGATAGATCTGTGAAAGAATTTCCCTGCTTCACAATTTAGAACTCCTTTATAGATTAGGAATTGCCTGCTATTGTTCCTAGTACTGTTGTTGGCAGTTTGCTTACCAGCATCATAAAACCATGTAGCTGTGTTGGTGTGCGTGTTTATCGTGATAATAAGACATTTCTTTCTCACAATCCATAAGTGATTACCTCTGGAAGCAGGACTAATGTGGATTTGGAAGCAGTAGAAGAAAATATATGCAGAATATTACTAATTGCAATATTAGAATTGTTTGGTGTATGCTTGTTAAGAAGAGAGGAAAAGTAAAATAGGTTACAAAAATGGAGAGGAGGTGGAGGAAAGAGGGGAAGGAGAGATGGATGTGTATTAAAAAGTATATCTTGCCTTGCCTTGCCTTGCCTTGCCTTGTTTAAAACTGCTAAGAAAAAGCATTAAAAGGATGAAAAGGATGACAAAGTCTGTCAATCAGACATTAATTTGGTGCAAAGTAGCATGGCTGCCTGGGAGTAAACTCTGTTACATATCTGTAATTCTTCATTAGGTAATTTCACTCAACATAAAGTTCTGAGAGGTGAATCTTTTCTCAGGAGAACATGATGCTTTGAGAGAAAAGGTTTGACTTTTCAGAGATATGTGACATTTAGTATTTGTGAAATGTTTGATTTGGAGCCATGTGACGTTGGCTTAGAAATTGGAAAGGTAGGAATCATCAGCGTACATCAAATGTCTTTTAGAATGGTTAATAGGTAATCAGTGTGGAGTATGTGGAGGTCCTCTGAGGATTAATTTTAAATCTGATGGTGTTTAACCTTTTTATTAGTAATGAGGAAGAAATACAGAGTCATTACTGATAAAAGCATGCGGATGACAACAGGGTTAGTGCCATGGTAAGTAGTTATCAGAGGAGAGCTAAGTCATCTAGCAAGGTGGAGTGCAAGAAAGCACTGTATGTTCTGACACAGAAATGAAGACATGCCTCCAGCCTCAAGAAACATTATTAAGGAGACAGTGATTGAAGAGGTGTGATCAGAAGTATCTGAAACGGGAGGAATACTTTGCTTTGTTATTATTATGTCATTGGGATACTTGATCTAGCTCATGCAACATCACAACTCATGAAGGACCGCAAACTCAGGGAAGCTCAGAGAAGACCTATTCTGAACCATTAAGTCTTTGGAAGCACACCTTTGAAATTGATTAAATCTAGAATTTGTTCAGTAAGTCATATTTACAATATTTGATCTAGTTTTGGAAGCGTGCTGTAGAAGACTGCTGTTTAATAATTGAGGCAGGCCACTAGTAACAAAAAAAAAAAGCCCAAATGACTAAAATTCAGGCTGAGAATCAGGTGAATTAATTTTTGGAAAAACTGGAGAGTTGAAGTGCATGTTGCTTTGGTACGTGTGGTCCTAATGGGATGCATGAGAGAGAGCTGGTTGATGTCATTACAAGGCCATTCTTCATAACCTTTGAATGATCATGTTAGTTGGGAGAGGGACCTGAGAGCTAGATGAAAACAAGTATCAAAAAAAGCAAGTAAAAGGATCCAGCAAACAACAGGCAGGTCAGCCTCACCTCAGAAGGTGATGGAGCAACTAATTCTGGAAACCATTTTCAGGCATATGAACGACAAGAAGATCAGGAGCAGTTAGCATGAACTCACCAAGGGGAAGTGACCAACATGATGACCTTCTTGATCAACTTAATAACCGGCTGTGAGGAAATGGCTAGCCTGATAGATGAGGAGAGACCACCAGATGTTGTCCACCTTGACTGCAACAAGTCACAGAGAAGCTGATGGAATATAGACTGGATGAGCAGTCAGTGGGACAGGCAGAAAACTGTGTGAGCAGCCAGGCCCAAAGGGTGATGGTCAGTGGCACAAAGTCTTAGTTGAAGGCTGGTGATTGGTGATAGACTTGAGGGGTCCAGTCCTGTTCAGCAGTGTCATTAATGATATGGATGAGGGGCAGAGCACACCCTCCAAAACTGAAACACTAAAGAATTGTTCAGCAAAATGCAAAGTCCTGCAGCTGGGGAGGAGTTATCCCTGACATCAGTACAGGCTGGTGTCTGACCAGCTGGAAGGCAGCTTTGTGAAAAAGGCCCTACGGATCAAGCTGAATATCAGGCTGACCGTGAGCTGAAAACTGGCCCTTGCAGGAAAGGCCAGTGGTATCCTGGGCTGCATTAGGAGGAGGATTCCCAGCAACTCCAGGGAAATGATCCTTCACCTCTTCTCAGCGCTGATGAGGCCACTGCTGGAGTGCTGGGTCCAGTTCTGGACTCCCCAGTACAAGAGAGACATGAATATACTGAAAAACATCCAGTTTTTATAAAGGCCACAGAGATGGTGGACTGGAGTATCTCTCTGTAATAAAAGGCTGAGAGTGCTGGGACTGCACAGGCTAGAGAAGAGAAGGCTCAGGAGGATCTTATCAATGTCTAAAAATACCTGAGGAGAGGGTGCAAAGAGGACAGAGCCAGGCTCTATTCAGTGATGCCCAGTAACTGGAGCAGAGGCAATGGGCATAACCTGAAACACGGGAGGTTCCCTCTGAACATCAGGAAACTTAAAAGATGTGACAGAAGTTTGCCACAGATTGCCCATGACGGTTGTGGAGTCTCCAGCCTTACAGATACTCAGAAACTATTTGGTTGTTGTCACTTGACGCACAATTCTTACTGTCTGTTGAAGTCTTTAGACCTATTTGCTACTTCAGATACGGAGACCAAATATGACTTTCAAAAAGATTTTTAGAAGTTTAAGTAAGATGCATTTGAAAAAATGTGAAAATTGCCCTAAAAGCTCAAGTGTTTTAATGGCTAATAAAAAATTAAAGGTAAATCAAGAGAGATACTTCAACATATGTGTAAAAATGTATGTATATATACCATATATAACAAGTAATAGTATTACAGTAATATCGTATCAGTGCTTTCAAATAATTGAGCCTAAAACCTCTGAACTAGCCTAATCTGTCATAAATCAATGATACTGTCCTGATCTATACTGTTTGGAGACATTAGCACACATTTAGCTATTATTATTTTTATTCCTATCCTGAAGCAAACTTTGGCAACTGAGAGGGCATGACCTTCCCAGTGTAACGTACTGGTGTCCCAGAAATATCAGACTTTTTTCACAAACGATCAGAGATGCTTGTTCCAGCGTCACAACCTGGAAAAAACATGCCTTTCATCAGGCATGGAACAGGACTTAGTGGAAAGCAAAAAATAGTTTGAATCAACCTGACAGTTTTTTGAATTTACTCGTACTCAGATTATTACAGTCACTCACACACAGACCTGTAATGGTTTCAGCAAGGTTAGAAAGCATGAAGATTTCTGTGGCCTCAATTTCTCTTTTTGTTACAGTACAACATTAAAGTGAGTTTACTACTGACTTAATCCTCTTATAGGCAAGAATTGAAAGTAATTATTTTATCTGGGTAGTGTAGTGATAGTGCCCTATTCTGCTCTGTGGGAGGTTCAAGAGTTTGCTCCTCAGGTCATCTAAGCTTGGGCATGTCAGTGTTGCAGCAGTAATGTTTTCAGCAGTGTCAAATGTGGGTCTCTCTTGTAGCTGATGAGACCTTGTGAAAATACCAGAGGTTTCTAAAATTAATTAATTCTCTTCCTTCTGAAAGAAGGTTATAGATGTGATGAATGAAATCAAGTATAATTTACTGCAAGAGATTATGACTAAAACCAAGGGGAAAAAAGCAGTAGCTAACTACATTTAAAAATAGAAAGTTATTTATACCTATAGCACAGTTAAAGCCTGTTGTGCTGACTGAATTTAGCAAGCAGACCTGGGATTCAGCCTTAGTGCTGCTAATGACTGGAGGCGTTATTGATGTAGTGAACTAATTACCCGTGTGATGAAGTCGCCTGCTGGAGGTTTTTGACTGCTTCATCACTGTGGCACCTCCTACAGGTTAATTCACTGAGCAGCTCAGGTAAAACCTCCAGTTGGAGGTCCTGCTCTCCTTCATCCAGTCACGGAGTCGTAATGACAGCGGTAACTAATACCGAGATGAATATTTTCCTGAATTATTGATCGAGTAGAGCTGTATCAATGGTTGTAGAACTAATGGTTGTATCATGGAACTAAAGTCTGTAGCACTTCACGGTTGCTGCGTGGGAAAATGCATGCATGGTGACTTTACTCATTTCCATTTTCTTTTTAACAGCCTTTCTCACCTGAAGGAAAACCCACAGATATTTAAAGGAAAAAAAAAAAGACAACAAACCAGTGGCAGTATTCTTGGGTTAACAGGCAGGAAAGTGGCTGCATGGGCTTCAATATCTGATTTAAAATTTGAATTCTTTCTACATACAAAATTCTTTTATGGCGTTTGTTTTCAGATGTCTCCGTGCACACATTAGAAGTCAGAACATAAACAGCTTGTTTAATTAGATGATAAACTATTTCGCTCAAAATTTATAGGGAAAAATACTATTAGTAAAGTAGTTTAATAAGAAAAAGAATGAATATCCATGTGTGTGTATTTTTTCTTTTGCTCTACCCATTGATGAAGTAGAATATAAATTTCTGATATATGGGGCAGAAGAATTATAAAATTCATCTTAAAATTATTAGTATAAAGAAATGTTTAGGGGGTTCTTTTCCTGTTTTTAATTATGCCATAGCTGAAAAACCTCTTGAGACTAGCAAAGCTAACACTGCCTTTGTTCTTTACTTAAAGCTAGAGCTGTGTTGTAAATAGTCTGTATTTATCATCCAAGCTTAATATGCTGTAGTCTAACAGGATGCATTAAGTGTTCTCTAACAACTGCAGAACTCATCAAGCAAATGGAAAGATTAGCCCTGAAATCAAGCTTCAAACTTTTATTTTCTCACAATCAATAGACAAGTAATGCATGTTGGATTTATAATGATATGAGATTGACTGCTTAAATCCTTTTTAAAGTTCAAAGCTGGAAACAGATTGTGTCTACAAGCAATCCACAGCAGAGTTTCTAAGTAGAGGCTTGTGATAAATAAGTGAAATTGGGTCTGACTGAAATGGCCCATCAGTCCCGTATGGGTTTAGCAGGAAGATTTCAGGCTCAAAGAGACAGAGGTTTGGAGAAGCATCAAGCATTGGTTTCACAGCACCTGAGATTGCTTTGTGGAGTCTGCTGGGAGACGTAAAGACAAGAGCTCATTAAAAATGAGTAGCACCAGGGAGAATGATTGAGCTTCAAGTACACTTGTGTTTTTCAGCTTGAAGAGTTTAAAGGTGAAGATACATTTTAAAAGCTCAACTGGCAGATGAGAAGAATGCTGTCAGGTTTCTCAAAGAAATCCCTTTATATGGAGATAAATAGCATGTTATAGTAGTTTTTTGACAAGATCAGGGGAGAAAAAAAAAGCAACCCGAAAAAATTACTCAGCTCAGAATGTCCTGATAGTAGGATGAAATAATAGTTAATCTCTCAACTATCAAAATTGGATTTTGATAAACCAGGTTGTCTTCAGTCCTGCTGAACTGATAAGTTCAGAGGCAGTATTTACTGCCTGTAAAAGCTGTGAAATCTGGGGAAGAAATTAGTCTTGGGGCTCCCTTTGAGGATATGCCATCTGTAATAATAGTTCAGGTATGGTATCTTAAAGTTTGTGGTGGGTCCACGGCCTTAGAGGTGACTTTTACCTAATCAAGACTTTGAACTGTTTTACACTGTTTTATTTATTTACTTTAGAAAAAACCTGATACTGAGCTTTAAAATCAGAAGTTAGCTTCTTATTTGCTTTTTGTTCAGATATAAACTGTGCTGTTAACAGATAGAGTTGTTACACAGTAGTTAAAGTAATATAAAATATCACAGGTTTTGATTAGTCTGTAAAAGCATAAGGATTGTTTGTCAGTGTGTGTCCATTTACCTAATGCTGGAGGACAAGGAATGAACAAAGCCACAGTGACCTGGGAAGTAGCAGTTTGGTTTGGTTTGTTCAGTCAGAACAAGTGTCTTTTGGCTCAATCTGAACTGTAAATTTATGTGATAAATGTGTCGAAGCAACATAGTCCTTTTTTTCGTAGTCTCATAGCATGAAATGCAGCTAATCACTATTTGTTTGGTGAAAAATTGTGACTCTTGGCACAACCACAGACAAAAGAACAATGGGTGCTCAATGTGTTACTTATGTTTGCCTTCATTCACATCCATTCATTCACGCCTATCCATTATAAAATGGGCAAAAACTTTGCAGGGGGAATTGAATAGCGCAATTTCTAGCTAAGAATGAAGGTGTTAGATTTTAGTAATTTGAAGAAAGAAGTGCTGTTTTTCAAAGTTATTAAAAAGTGCCTTAGCAAAAAACAGATTCCACTGGGGTCGGGAATTTAATGGCTTTTTAAGTTGAATGGCTAGCAGTGCTGGTTCTGGAAAAGGTAGTTTGGCTGTCTTTTATTAGGCTGCATTTCCCTAGAGCCCTAGGATGGATGTAGCATGAAAAGGTTTGTCTTCATGACAAACTGAAAATCTAATACGGTGTTTCCTGAACAGATGTTAGAGAAATGGTCTGGTGTGGTCTCATAATCACAGTCTTGATGATTGTATGCTTCTTAGGTTATACTGTGTTTTAAATAGAGTGTTGGGGTGAGCAGACCCTGTATTATGATAAATTTTGGCTGCAAGGCACACGTTTCAATCTCTTCCTCTCAGCTGGGACAGAAAAAAAGAGTAGATCTCCCTGCTCTGTTTTTTCCTTCCTCCTGAATTCTGTTTTATTTTGCTTCATACTTTCCATTATATACAGTTTTTTCTTGAATATCATCTGTGCAGTTCTGTATTGTTTTCCACTTGTATGGTTTTGTGGTGCTCCCCAAATGCCTTTCCCTTCTCTTCTTTCCCCTCCTCTGGATGAATCTTTCTGAGACATCTTTACTGTGCTGTTTTAGTGAGTTATAAAGATGCTGGGATGCTTGGGTGAGGTGAAGTGAAAAGGACTAAGCAGGTTTTAGGATAATCAGTTTAAAAAAGTGGAGTTAATATGAAACTACTGGGAGTAGACAGCTGTCTTAGTTTGTTGGAATTTGCTTATCTTCGACAGATCAGCACAACTGTTTACATGCCTCGTAAATACCATAATGAGAGATTAATGGTGAGTGATTCTTGAGTTTACCCTTTGTCAGGGTAGCACTTCACCTAAGGAAACAATTTAGGATTTCGCTTTTAGGCCTTGGTAGCTCGATAGGAGCAAATGAAACCAAGAAAGAGTGAAATCAAATTAGTTATTTCTTACTGTGTTTAGATGTTTTCTCTTTCATTGCAGCTGCACATGCTTTGGCATATTTTGATGATAGATCTCCTCAGTATACTGAAAATAGAAGTGAAGATAAAATTGCAATAAAATCTAAATGAGGAAAGGTTAGAGGCATCCTACGTAATAATTAAATTAATAGGGGTAGCATCTGTTGCCAATCTAAGAAATCACAAATAGACGCTGAGTGGAAAAGAGATCCCTGTGGTATGTGCTTTGTCTCTGAGCCACCAGAACGGTGAAGTGCTGCAGACTGCTGCTTCAGAGTCGCAGCTGGGAGTTGGGAGTGTGGTCCAGGGGCTGCACTGAAAACCGTCCCTCTTTCTTTTCTTCCCTAGAAAAGAGGTACAGAGACATTGTTGCAGATTTTATTGTAGATTTCCAAAACAGAGGTGTCATTTCAAGTCCTTTAAGAGGTTCGACGTGGTGTCAAATGAAAGTATGCCTAATTGCTACCTTCTGTCTATATTAATTCACTGTGTGCATCCCACCCTCCTGATCACGTCCTTACCAGTCTCCATTTCAAGTAAATGGAGAAAAAATAATGTCGCCCATATCTCTGTTCCATAGTATCTGCTTTCTTTGCCAGCCAGGATGACTGAATGCTTTTACACATTTAATAAAGGGGTTCTGTGCACTCCTGGGTGGTAGTTATAAAAATAAATTAAGTAAATCCTTTAGTATAAACTATATGAAATAGGTGTGCAGTTGCATTTTTGTTTTTCTCAGCAGGCTTATTTCACTGCCAGAATATAATTTGAATTTTTAATTCTGTTTTAAGTATGTGAAAAGAAGGTTCCTTTTTTTTTAGTTATTTGTAGGTCAAAGCTTTATGCTGAAATGTTTCAGGTAGTTTATACAAGAGATTTTTTGCATTTTGAAGCACATTTTTGTCATGTATGATAAACATGATGCAAAACATATCTGCCTTTTATTTATCTGTTTTTGTAGTTGTTTTGACCACAGTCCAGAATTTCATCACATTCACTCAGCTCCAATAAAAATGTAAATCACCTGTCTCACTCTTGCAACTGGTATGCCCAGTGTGATCTTTTTAATAAGGTGTATACATCAGTAGGTTAAACAGCTGTTACAAATTGGACTTCTAGTTGTTCTTGGAAAGTCTTTACAAAATACTTCTCTTATGGAGCTTTTTTTGGTAAGGCTTTTTAAAGAAAGTTATCCTAACATACATTTGTAAAGTAAATTCCCTAATCTAGAATTCGATTTAAGCATTAAACTAGTAATTAAAAAAGGACAAAAGTACATATTAAAAAAAAAAAAAAAAAGAAAACAAAAAAATCCCACCAACCCCCTCCCCCCAAGAGCCACTAAAATTTAGCTGTAGCAGTTATTCATGCAAGAAATGCCTCTCACTATTAACTCATGTTGAACTGGAAGAATAGCTATTAGTTTTAACACCCAGCATGATATCCTCCCTTGAAGTAAAACATAAAATCTGATGACTTCTGCAAATATGTTTGTTTTAATAGTACTTCTCAAAATAGGGTCTCCATAATACTTTTCTACATAATCCTGTCTGCTCTTTATGGGGTTGAACACTCAAATATTTCTCTTGGTAGATATCCTAACTAATGACAACTGCAGCAGGGTTATAATTTGTGTATGTAAGCGTATATGTGCACTTGCCTGTATAACTGATGCCATACATTAAGAAAAGCTATCACTAATATTATGAAATCAAACACCCTGCCATTAAATAATGCCAGAAATAAATTTGCTCATAGAATATTAATGTGCACCCGTTTTCCCATGGGCCTCATAAATATTCACTGATACAAAAATGACACAAATATATGGATATTATTTGCTTGCACAAGATGGATGATTTTTATTTTAACAGCCTTCATTCATTGTCTGGCCTTGGTGAGTGGTTTCTGTTTCTGTGTCTTGGTAGCTCAGAGGCATTTAAATGCACATTTTTAGAGGAAACTTTTTTCCAGGGTTTTTCAGTAAAGTCCAGGAACCCAAATTTTGAATTATTCTCAATGTATTAGGCAAATGTAATTGTTAAAACCCATTTTATTTGCCTGAGTGTGGACAGGTTTCTAGGGGAAGTTAGAACTGACAGATATGTTTCCTGTAAAATTCAACTTTGCTGCATTATCCAATGTCACCAAAACTGAAATATTTTTGGCGACATTTATGTTGATTCACTTTCTGTCAGATAAGTGGAGGGAGAACAGAGAGAACAACTGTAAATGTTTTATGAACATGTGGTGAGCTTTTGAAGACTCTTAAATAACAGCTTTAAGTGTTTATCTGAATTTTTTTTTTGTATGCTGTCATGTCATCACCTGGGATGACAGAATTGCATCCATAAATCTGGAATTCTCAAGCATTCTCATACCACCTTCTCCATAAGTCTTAGCACAATTTTATATAATTTTTTGTCTGTTTTTCTCCCTTAGGGACAGAATTAATATAGGACTTTCTTAGTTGCTAAACACATACTTTTACTTCATGATCTTTGCTCTGGCTCATGAGATTTTTTCAGATAATTTTTCTGTTCTCTGCTTTTTCCAAAACCCAGTCTGAGCACAGCCGCAATCAGAAAAAGTAAAGTCTGTTTCCTTTTGCTATTATCTCTCAACCCTGTGCATATGTAGACTTGAAAAAATGTAGACACTGTTTTAAATGAGATCGACATTATGCAGCACATGGATTTTCAGTCTCCCTGACCAGTAATATAGATTGCAGAATTATTTTAGATCTCTGAACACTTGCCTTTGGTAGAAAAAAAATAAACCTCGGTATATTTTGAGTGAAAATAAATGTTTCATTTTAAAACAGACTACCCACTGTTGAAAGCTCTCTAGTAAAGCCTGGATAAGAATTTTTTGGTGCATATGTGTTGCTGCAGATATGTGGGAGCTCTGTGTGTACTTTGGAGGCACACAGAGAAGTTTGTTTTACTGGCTATCTCTGAGCTGGCATGTCTGGAAAGCCCTTTCAACATGTAATACTGTAACACCTTTGAGAGGGCAGGTAGAGCCTTTTTTTGCTGAAAATCTACACACACAGTAGAATCAAGGCAGACCCCTATGTTCACTTTCTAATATGTTCTATAAACTGTTCACTTACGTAGCTGGAGCTAGTTTACATGAACCTTATTGGCTTAACTGTATATTGATTTCAGAAAAGCAAATGTTTTTGAACTAGGCAATTTCTGTCATCACCTCATCTTATAGTAAAAGTTATACAGCAGACCAGACCTTTGGTACAGGTTTACAGGCAGCAGTTTAATTTTTTATGTTAAAAATTGTCCATTGATTGCCACTGTTGCTTTCTCTGTTAGTGAGTTTGTAATTCAGAACGGCTTATTTTCCTCTTTATGACTCCTTATCTGCCCCCAAAGGAGAAATTTTTTATTCTCTGATGGGATGGTTTGTCAGCTTAAAAGGCACAGGATCTTGTTTCCCTAGTGCTGTGTTTCTCAGATCATTTTCTGCTTGTCATGAGAGTGTCTAGGTAGGATGATTGTCCTGAGCAGTAACCCTTGGGGATAAGATGACTCATTCACAGATTAGGCAACCTTACCAATTGTAGTTTGTTGTAGTTTTCAGTTATTTCAGCTTTCATTTGCCTTGGTATGTTGTCCAGGTGATGCACTTGGTCCATTGCTCTTGGACACGGGGATGTTCATGAGGGTGGGAGAGAGTGCAGTTGGCTGAGGAATGCTATATTGTTGGCTTGGGCAGAGGCTTCTTTTTTGTTATAGACAGAAAGGAAAGATAAATTGCATAATAGGAGATGAATTTTTCCCTGCATTATCCAACCCTCCTGATATGAAATGTGGTCTAGGCGTCCCAGCTTTCAGATTAGATATCAACATTTTAATTTCTATTTTGAAGTATAGCTACTTTGCACTTAGAGTTAATCGACATAACCCCATTTCCAGTATGAGACCAAAAATAGCAGAGACAGCAGAATTCAGAACACTTTTTAAATGAGATAAAGAAGAATGCTAGGAAAATGGGGAATTCAGTGAACTTACCTTCTGGGTTCACATATTCTGCAAGAGGATTCATGGTACTATGGCAGATCAGAAACCATAGGGCTTTGTTGCAAAGAAAAAAATGATTTTATCCCAAAACAGGGCCATTGCATCAGTTCTGGTATGCACATATGTTCCTTGCCAGTGCTAGCACTGACACTCATAAGAATTACTAGTTTTAGGACTTGTACACTTGGCAGCAAATTTTTGATGGAAAGTACATATTGATCTGAGGTCTCTGAAGTATATAAAACCAACAGAAATAAAGCAGTGCCCAGCATAATTTGAACTTTTTACTATGTTACTTTCTGTCACTTAAAGGATTTTTAGTATCCAACTGTTTGCTAAGGTATTCTTCAAGAATACTTCATAACAGTTGTCAGAGTCTGTAAAACACAAACTAGTTTGAATAAAACTTTATTCAAATTAGGAAGAATACACTGTATTCTTTATCCCTTTTACTTTAATTGGTTGCTTTCATCTTAAATTATATTCCTTGTTTAAGCTCATAAATTTTTCAAGATCTAAAGTAATTTAGCCAGCTAAAATTGAAACATCTAAAAAGGACTACGCTCAGACAATGGCATAGTTATATTGAACTGGGTTCATGGTGGTTAAATGGATAATTGCAGTTGAAAGAACCATAGGCTGTAATAGACTGTGTTGCATCTTGTGCATTTGTCAATTCAATTCCCCTTAGGAATCCAGAAATATCTATAAAATGCAGCATAAGCCAAAGAAACTTAATGGTATATGTATCTTCTGCTTTACTCATAAATATTTCAGTCAGCATAGAGTTCATCCTTTAAAATACAGTTTGGTCATCTGAACTTGTGATGTCAATATAACAGGCAGGGAAATTGCTTTGCTTGATTAAACTGTGTAACAGCCAATATGTATTTTGATTATTACTATCAATTCTAGTAGCAAAAAATGAGCAGATTTCTCAAGTGAGCTGGTTGATTATAAACAGCAGCCAGTCTTGGCAGTGGCTTGCGTTTCAAAACAGTGCAATGATGAGTGACAATAAAGACCTGATAATTTCTCAGATTTTACCAGTCCTTGTTGATACCATGGGTCCATTTCACGAGCTGGAAACCTTGCACTATATGAGCATCATGACTAGAAAATAGACCAAGTGCTGCAGGAGCAGCCAGGAGGGCTTCAGTAGAGGCGAATGTAGGGGTTTCTCAAAGTAACGACCCATTTCTAAAGAGCTTGATCTTGTAGTATGGTTAGATGTGAGGGGCAGAACTTCCAGGAGCTGGTCATAAGCCATTAGGCTCTTTGATGACCCTTGATTTACAGTAATTGTTTCTTGACTAATTTGGCTAAGTGTTTTTTTTTGTTGTTGTTTGTTTTGTTCCACTAAGATGTTCTGTGTTACAAGCTTGCCTTTACTTCCAAGGCCTATGCATGCCAGGCAAAAGACTTTACAAAAAGTCATGGCTGTGCAAAGCCTTTATTAGTATTCATCTTATCCTCAATGTCTCAGCGTGGAAAGAAACATGGCTTGACATCTGTGCTATTAAAGATCTTCTGTATGCTGGTCAGTTCTCTGGGTAGGTGACTGTACAGCTTGATTACTTGTAGTGATACTTGCTACATTTTCCTTATTAGTTATGGACGGATGCGGCTTGGGAATGGAAGGAGTTCAGAAGTGCATAACTTGGTGTTTAAATTTATGTCCTTATATCATTTGCAGTACTTTTGCAAGGAAGCTATCTTCCTTTTTTATTTTAATTTTTTTATAAAAAAGCAAAAATTTGAAAAAAATTGTTGTCTGTGAAAGTTGATGTTCAGCTTGTATCTCTGAAACGTAGCTTGTGGTGTATTTTATGAAGTTTGAAGTAATATTTATGCAAGTACTAGAAAAAATGTGTAAATGACTGCCTAAATTTCTAAGCCTTCCCTCTGGAAATGTTGCAGATGTTATTTAATATACTCTATAAAAATCTTGTGTATTTCTGAATTTTTTTGACTTCAGGAGAGAGAGAGTTTGTCTCTTGTTAACATTGAGGCAAAATGTTAGATTTTGGAGTTGTGAGGTTTTTAATGGGTTTTTTATTCTCATTGGATTATCTAATTGAATCTTCTGCACTTAAATTTGCACAGAAAGAAGCAGTTTCCAGAGGTGCCGATTTCCCTGATACACTTAGATCTATTGGAGGCTTCCTACAGAAAGATATTTTAGAACAGAGACTAGTACAGGATGACCTGTATCCAAAGGCAGGGTAAAAGGCCGGTGTAATATTTTCACTGTTAAGAGAAAAAAAAATTAAATTATTCAGTGATTGCTTATAAAAATAATTTCTACTGAAGATTTTATGCTTGCAAAGTTCTTGCTATGCATCTCAAATATGCACTTGGACTAATTATTAGGAAGGCTGGACTTCGGTTAGCTGGTATTTGTCAGGTGTAATTGAATTTTTTCTTCTACTTTTTGGTAAGTGTCATGATTTTAAGCCCTGGGAAGAAATTAATTCTATCCTAATGGAAATGGACGCTATGGTATTCTGTAATGCCATTTACAGTGCTCTGATTTTGAAAGTAATTTTTAAAGCTAGATTTTGTCTGTTTCCTGTTTTAATACAGTTTGGCAAGGCTAAGCCTACTGTGCCTTTGGACGGATAGCAAATATGATGAATAGCCCTAAAGTTTAGTTTTGTTTGAACAGCTGTAGAATTTCCTTTAATATGGACAGAAATATCTCTGACTAGAGTTATATTTATTTTCCCAAATAAGAAAGATGTCATTCTTCACTGGACTGAAACATCAAATAAAACAGAATTTTGTAACCCTGTGTTAGTCTCCTGTTAGATGATAACAATGTACAAAAGCTGAAGTTTCCTCTGTACCACAGGAAAGAAAGCAAAGCTTTTCCATTTTCTTGTGGGCAATGTTAGACTCCATTCTCCTAAATGTGGGATATTAATTTTTTCCCTACCCCAGCTTGGGGGAGTATCAGCTTTTATAACATGTTTTTTTACTTAGAACTGAGAGTGAGGAAAAAAAGAGGAAATAATACTGTTTTCTTTCAGAGATTCTGAGACTGAGCATAGATTGACATTTTGAGGTAGATGTGCTGTGTTGTGCCAGAGGCACTGATCCCCCAAACAGCCATGCTGGTACCTGTTTGCAGTGCAGCATACCTGGGAGCATCCAGGTTTTCCCTTACTTAGAAACCAAGATACAAGAATGAAAGCTGATGTTCCCACCTTTACAGATTTCTTCTAAAGTGTAGGTCCTGGGGCATGGAATATTTTTTTTTTCCCTGAACTATGTTAATCATGCAATCTTTTAATATTCTGATTTTTACTGCTATTTATTTTGCTATTTTGTTTTTGATATCTGGTGATTGCATTGTAAAAGAAAATTTGTCTGCTGTTCTAAATTTGCTCTTTTGCTTTTAGGATTTTGTTTTCATGACAAGAAACTTTTATGCCCTCTATAAAGTGAAGATTAGTAAATAGATAATAATTTGTATTAAAAGACGTTTAAAAATTACAAAGCCTGCATTGAATGATGTTGCAGTTGTTAGGACTGGAGATTCATGATCTGTTATCTGCATGCCTTGTTTAATTTTTACCTTTGTGTTTCTTTAACAGGATGCTGCACTTTTGATGAGCCTCTTGGTTCCTGTGGCTATAGTCAGTCAGATGATGATGATCTCAACTGGGATCAGGTGAATGCGCCAGTGAAGCCGTCCTCGGGTCAAGGGATGCCATCGGGTTGGTCTTTATTTTGCTTTGTTTCTCTTTGACATTAGATTATGTGTTTGTCCAGCATTAATTGACAGTACTGTGCTTAAAATGCTGCTTCATCTGGGTCTGTTTAAGTGGAATACTCAGATTTTCCAAGTGATTTCTATGAGGGATATTTTGCAAATCAAAGGTTTGGTTTTTGTTGTGTGGGGACTATAAAAGTTAGAAAGAAGAAATAGAAACTTGGTGTTATCAGGGGAGGCTGAAAGAAAACAGAAGGGTGACATGAAAATGAATCTGAAGTAGTACTAGAAACAGGCAGACAGGACTTAGTAAGAGAGAAAAGGAAGATAGTCCTAGGTATGTTCATTAAAGGACATAATAATCAAAATCTGTTATAAAAAGATATGGAGAGAGAAAAAGAGTTGAGCAAAAAAGCAAGGGTATCCCAAAACAAAGGGTCTTAATGATACTATGTTCGTTGAATTCAAAGATAGTTGTGATACTATAATTTAATGTATTTTTTGTACTGCATGGAGTTAGACCTTGTTCCATGGCAACAACCTGCACATTCTGCTGAACTATTAACTTACTCTGTAGTAATATAATCATTCCCTTAGTACTTCACCCACGGAAGTATGTAAAATCTGTCCACTGCTTTTATTCACTAGCCTAAAATTTACCAGTTGTTCTTTTTCCTAGTTCTTAGCTAGGCCTGTTAAGAGTTCCCCCCATGTATTGATCTCCATTTCCTGGGAGATGGTTGCCTGCAGCCCAGCTTAGCATCTGCTTTGGCTTTTATAGACTGAGCCTTAAGTGACTATTATCACCTAAAAGTAGGCAAACCAAAAAGACCACTAGATAAAATCACTGATTGTAGCATTGTGGGACTTCTTCAGTATTAGTCTCATAACTTAGTATAAATATATCTGTAACACTTAAAAGCATTGCAGATGAATGTCCCAGTATTCCACATCCCTTTCAATGAGGTCTTTAGAGGACCCGTAATGTACTTAGGTGTTTATATAAAATCTCTTCAAAAGTTGTTGTTCTCAAGAAAATGTTCCTCCCTAATTTTTGAATAAGAGAATTAGGAAATAGCCAATGTGAATCTTTAGAAGTGACAGTATAAAAAAACCCTGAACGTAGGCAGTCATTAATTGTGTAGCAGTAAATGTACTAATGTATGATATGCACAATCGGCCTTAGAGATCATTCGCTTGTAAAAAAAAGGCTTTCAGTGTTCTTCGCTGTAGATTTACCAGTGTCACCCTGAGTTGTGGATGACATCTTATCTGAGGTTCATGGCTGAAGTACCTTTTACTTCAGCACTTTGTTTGCTCTGGCAAAGGCAGGACTCCCAACTTCAAGATGGATGTTCACTTTATCTGAGTCCTGGAATTTGGATCGTCATGCTAGATTGAGTTCATCAGCCCAGATAAAGGAAGTTCCTTCAAATCCCTTTTTAAACTGGCTTTCGTCCAGTGGTCTTGGCATATACTGCTAAAATTTTTCTGAATTATTTCATTAGTGCTTGATACTGTTCCTCAAGCTGGAAATAACATACATAGTTTATCAGCCATCTTGGCTAGTGGTACAAGATATACATTCTTTTTTTCGGTCACTGAACTCTCTTTCTATTCCAAATTTCATTCACTACTCTCCTCACTTGGATTTGTAAAAGCAATTGTTGGTATGTGATGTTCAGTCTTCTTGGCAGATAGAAGAGGTTTAAATCTATGTTCTCTTCTCTGATGACCACAGGCTTAAAGATTTTTTGGGTTTTTTTCTTGGTGGCAGGTCTCTAGACTAGGGACTGGCATGTCTATAGAAAGAAAATGATATGTGTAATTTAATTTATCAGATGTCATACAATTCATTTCTTATTTGTGTTCTTGCCTTTTTATCAGAAGTCTGAAATAATGTTCTGATGATCTAGTAAAAATCTATTTAACTTGGTAACAAGTTATATTTACAGTTTAGGGAGTTTTATTTCTGCCCATAAAGGAAGTGAAGTATTCTTTGGGAGCATTGGGTCAGAAGATGAACGAGTTAGTCTGGGGAGGGTTGAGGATACTGGTGCCTTAAAAGGTCAAAAACCCCTTTGAGAGGGAAAGAAATGCTCATTTTTTGCAAATGAGAAGCACTGTGTCTAACGGCACGATTTAGTCAAGTGGTATCTAATTTTTCCTCATAATTTCATCTAGACAGTTTTTTCCTGTTCTTGTTCAAGTCATCATCTTAATGATTTTAATTAGTTTTCAGTTAGCCTTAACCAGAGGGTTATTTGATACACTTAAAAAATGATTTCAAGTAGTTTGTCAGCAGTTTCTGAGCTACATATTTAGGAAGAAATAACTTCAGATGATAATGAATAGAACATCTTAAATTAATGGTTTGTGGGGAATTCTTGGCTTGAAAGCAAAATGCTTTATGCAACAATGTTGTAATACTAGATTGAAGCAAGAACTCTCAGTTCTGAACTCCCTTCTCAGAAGAAAAAAATTAATGCACATAACATTGCTAATTTCAGGCAACATGCTCTAGTGAGTGAGTTGATGTCGATATATAATATTTTCTATAATTTGGTGGCAGTCAGAGGGAAGCACACAAGTTACGGCATTTTATTTCTTTTAATCCACATGAGAATGCTGAGAGCATAGCTGCACTTCAGATAGATAAATATTTTGGGTTGATAATGTTCTTTCAGTAGGACAAAAGAAATGTCATATAAGATCTATGCATGTGTGCATTCTTTAATGTACACACTGTTTACATGTTTGTGAATATTTGAGATCTTGTTTCAGATGAAAATTACTAAACTGTATCAAAGGTAATGATAAAAAAATCCCAGAAATGTTTCTTACGGTGGACTTTAATCCCTGTTGGATTGTTACCATAGCACAGAAATAGGAAGTTACTACTAAAGTTAGTAGGGTGCTAGTGCTCTAATTTCCTTGATAAATATAAGCTTAGCCTTTAATGAGTCAGTACTAATCTGAAATTGTGTTAAATAGACCCAAAAAGTAATGACATGTATGAATTTCTGTATATATTTGTATGAATTAAATGAATGTGGTTAATCCACTGCTCTTCTGTTTCAAGTGTCCTGTGAGTCAGATGGAGTAAATGCTGTTTGGAAAAGTGGCTCTTCCCTTTTCTCAGCCTCTGTCTTCTTGTCTTTCTGTTCCAAAAATGTGTGTTTAAAATGGTGTTCACAACTGTGATTACAGAAACACTTAATCCTTACTAATGCCATCTTGCATTATCCTATGGAACAGTTACATCAGTTTGATATTAATGTGTTTATATAATACAGATTTACAATTGCAGCTAACTGTAAGCCCTCTAGTTGTAGTCCAATAAAAATGTCTTCAGAAAAATATGCCCTAACAGTAGATTACTCTATTGGCAAGCTGTGGGCTGCAGAAGAGGTTGGGGATGCCCCATGTTGGACAAATCTGGGCACAGCCACTGGACCTGCCACTGGGCACAGCTGAGCTCCTGGTGCACCTCTGGGATAGCATGTTTAGGAAAGGGTAAAAGCCACTGGGCAGCAGCTGTCAGAGGGAGAAATGAGAATATGTGAGAAAAGCAGCCCTGCAGACACCAGGGTCAGTGGAGAAGGAGAGGGAGGAAGTGCTCCAGGCACCGGAGCAGAGATTCCCCTGCGACCCGTGGGGCAGTCCATGGTGAGGCAGCTGTGCCCCTGCAGCCCATGGAGGTCCATGGTGGAACAGAGATCCTCCTGTGCACGACCCCACATCAAGAAAAGGTGGCTATTTCTGAAACAAAGCTGCAGCCCATGTAGAGGAGTCCACGCAGGGGCAAACCTTATCACAGGACCCGTGGCCTGTGGGGTCACTGGAGCAGTACATTCCTGAAGGACTGTGTCCCATGGAAAGAGGTTGTGTTGGGGTTTTTTTGAGATACTTGAGTGTGTTATGTTAGTTCAGATACTGCTACAGTAAGTCATCACTGACAACTTTGCAATTAGAATTTTACGGATTGCTCTAAGAAATACAAATATTGTCAGGAGTCTTCTGTGTTTGTCATTTACTGGATATCATTTCTGTTCGCATCCATGTATTTTTTTGTGAAACACTGTGTTCAGTTGTGTAAAATCTTTCTATGGTGTTTCACAGTTCCAGTTGATTTCTAAAGGACAGTAGCATCATTTTTATTCAATGCAGTGGTTGGTTTGATATCTCTGAGGGGATGTCACTGCATTTGCAACGAGTCACTGGCATCAGCCTTTGATTCATTTTAAAACAGTTCAAACCCCAAATATATATCAAATCTTCACAGGCTGCCATTCATAGCATTGAAAGGATGTTTCCTGCAATGAAGCTTTCTGTGTTTAATGCAATGCTGGTCAAAGCATGGATGAGAATTCTGTTTGTGCTGTTTGAGGTGATAATATATGATTTTCATGGCTATATGTGATTTTTTGAATAGCCTACTATGCTTATTTGTATTCTGAATATGTAGTGTTGCTTAATGCCAATGCAGGGTCTGCAGAAAATGCTTATAATGCTTATATTATTGTTTAAAATGGCCTTCTGATACCTAGTAACCAGACATGCAGAGCTAGCAGATATTTTATAAACAAGGCAGTGATTCAGAGGAGTATTTAATATTATAGAATGTGAAGTAGTTGTGTGAAAAATGTACATTGTTGTTTAATTGTGCATAGAAGAATTGTGATCCATTTTAAAAGACAGATAAAGTGATCAGTTGGCAAGTGTGCAGTTCAAGCCAGCTGCAATGTTTTACCACGTAAAGTTATCCTTCTTTGATTTTGTACTTCATCATTAAGCACATTTTAGAGCTGCATTGCATTTTTGTTGTATGTTAGTAGGGATACTTTTCTTCTGTTGGCATCCATATTGAAAAGAATTAAATACATTCCTTACTCAATCCTGTTTCCCCCATATTACTTTAAATAGCTGCATTTTTAATTTGTTTGAATGCTATCAAGAGATAATACAAAATACCATCAAGATGTGGGAGTTGCAGCTTGCTCACTGTGTTAAAGTTAAATTTTTTCATAGAATTTTCTAGACCTGGAACACTAGCACGTTTAGCATTTTATTGCACACCCAGGTAATAGGACATTAAGGACATGCCTTTTGGCAAGCAGGTCCAGCTACCAATTAACTGTGTAAGTTAACACCAGTTGCTGCTGATATGGAGCAACGTGGAGGTCACACAGAACAAACCACCTGGGCAGGGAGCCATGGCAGCTCTGAGCTGCCATGGTTACAGCGCAAGCACTGAAGGGGCTGGCTGCTTTGAAAACACACCTAAAGATTTGCTGAGTGGTGTGCTTAAGAGATCTGTTCAACAAGAATGATGCCACCAGCTGTGTCTGAGGTATTGCACGTTGTATGGATCTAATGGTCATTTTTGTAACTTCTGACTTGACTTAGAAGTTTCAACACCTGGCACAAATTCTGGGTTTATTACAAGTATTGAGCCTCTGTCATTCTTGCAAAGGGAAGTAAAAGATTAATCAGCATCAGAATCCCTCTTTCTGAATCACTGACAGACAACGTTCCTAGGTTGCTTAGTAGGTGAACTAGGCAAATTATTAGAATGTATTTTGCCTGCATGCCTAATGGCTTTCAGAAAATTAGTGCTAATGATTTACTTAACGCTTTGTTGTAGATGTTCTCTATATATGACTTTTAGTTTGCCCTTTCTAGAATAAATTATTTTGAATATGAACAGTGTGGTTTATGAAGTAATAACACCTAATGTAGTTGACTGATTGGCGGATTTTCATTTGAAGTAACAGGCTTGCTGTAGTGTTCATAACTGTAACTTTTGGACATTAGTTTGCTTGTTTTTTGATGCATTCCATCAGCCCTCTCATATATGAGTGCAGAATTGCAGAACATGTTTCAAGTCATGGAAGTAAGTGGGAGACACTATATTAAAAGCACCAGTAGCTGATAAAGATTTTTTCAAGATGTTTGACTGAAATATGATGATATAATAAATTATAGCACTTCTTTTTAATGTTTGAGTAACTCTCCTCTCCTGTAGAAGACAGACAGAAACTACATGAAAGTTCTGAGAAGTCACTTCTCGTTAACCCAGAGTATTCTCAAAGCAACCTGGAAGATAAAGTTGACTGCTGAGGGTAATTCTGTGTAGCACCATGTAGTGCCACAGAGTGCTAAGCAAGTCATCTAACCTAATTCATTTACCTTGCTGTGATTACATGTTTCCTGCTGAGGTTATATCTAACACCTGCCATCATATATGCTGAGAAGCAGCTAACTAATGAGCTAGACAGTGGAGCTGGGTTTGAAATGGCTTTCTTGACAACAGCAGTTTTTGGGATAAGAAAGTTCTTTTTTGTTACACATCAGAAACCCAGTCTCCCTACCCATCTTCCACCCATAGTTCCAGACTCCATCCTGCTGGTTAACTGCATCAGAATCTAGTTTCAGATTTCCCTGCTAGATTTAAAATAGAAGTACTCTGAATAACTGGGGTTTTGTTTGTGTGCTTGTTTTCCCTTGCTGGACTACTCATGATGAGTTCATTCAGATGAGGTAGGACTAGTCCAACAGGAGAGAGGAAGTTAAAGTAAAAGAATCCCAACAGGAGAGAGACAAAGTGCTTCATGTTGTAAAGCTAGTAAAAAAATACTTTTTTACAATACTTTCTAGTGAAAAGGCATTTTTCAAGTGGAATATTATCTGGAAAAGAAGAACGAAGTTAGTTCTGGTAAGGGCTCTTGGTTTGAAAAAGACCGCATGAAGAAGTGTAAATTCTCTTTCCTGGGGATATGCCCGAGACATGCAAATGAACCTCAGGAAGCTTTAGGTAGTTTGAGGCTCTGGAGTAATATAAACCAAGCAGCACATGCTTTGGTGTAGGGCTCCCTAGGGACTCACTCAGTGCTGAAGGGACGTTACCGCACTCTGCCATGGGTGTCTTACTGAAACCACTGCAGTCTGCTCCAGTTTTAGCAGACTTGTATTAAGTACCAATATAATTTTTGTGCTTGTTTGCCTGGCTGTTTTCTTCTGTTGAGGAATGAAAATACTTCACCAGCTCGAGCAAAGCTGTGGCCAGTAAAAAGCCTGTGTATAAACAGCGAGTCTGAAGATGCTCCTCTAGGAGCTGCACTCACTGCATTGCAAGATCAGGAGAAAGGAGAATAATCAGAGTATTCCTAAATAAGCTTTTTCTTGTTTAGTAATTAATCTACTGGAAAAAAAGCCTCTTAATTTCTTGTAGTCTTCAGGGCTTTTCTTTCAGTCTCATGCTTATCCCATTAGATTTCTTCTCATCCATCCTGCCCTTTAGAAACTAATAAAGAGTGGATCAAAATCTCTCCTTGCATCTGCAGGCTTTAAAGTGTGGAACGTGACTGCCTCCATTTCAGGGCCTAAGTCAGTTGTTTCCCGAGATAGCAGTTTATCTTTTAAGGCAGTTCTTGTGTATGACAAGTTCATAGTCATAGGCACAGTGAAAATGCCAATGAGCTGGAGACAGATTCCATCACTCGTCTTTAGTAGAGCAAATGTTACCAATTTTCAGGTTTTTTTTTTTTAATTTCTTTGCTGAAATTTAAGAGGAATTTCTTGTCTCAATTAGATCTATGGGAAATTTTTCATACCCTTTTACAGCACCTAATTTATTGGCAGGCATTGATGATTGATAGTGTGTTGTTAGCAGGTCTAGTTGGGACTATAATAAGAGTGGCTAAAAAGTCACTGATTCAAGGCAGAGGTCATTAAATGCTGCATGTGGCTTCAAGTGCTCCCAGATGTCTACACTTTTTGGACTTTGGCTCCCAAGTTGAGGAAAGTCATGTGGCAGTTTGTCATGTGGGAAATGTGGCAGCAGGGATAGGTTAAGCAAAATGGACGGATTGTTTTCTGTGTTTTATGTAAGTCTTCTGGTATTTGAAGCAATTTGATTTCCCAACATATGAGACAAAGTATTAATCCTTTATAGATGTTTGCAGAACTCAGAGTCAGGGAAGAAGCAATTACATGAACTTCATTAACTGACTTAAAGAGCTCAGTATTTTTGTTCTCAGTGTTAGAGCAATATACTTATTTCCCTCACCAGCTGACGTAATGCTTTCTCTGTCTAGAAGTCACATTTCCAATCAACTGCTTTTCAGTACCACAAAGGAAAAAAAAAATTATGTCTGGACCTCATTGAGAATGTAATGATGTACACAGTCATTTAATGAGAAAGCAGGTGCAGGTAATTATCCGAGTCATAATGTTGCAGCAGCTAATAATATCAAATATTTGTGATAATTGCAAGCAATTGATCACAGTTCTGTGCTTCTCATGTGTAACAGATTTGAAAAACACTTTTCAAACAAATGCATTCATGTTAGGACATGCAAGCCACAGATGGACTTTTCTTACCAGTAGCTTTGAATACTGTGATTTTGCATTAAGTCCAAATATGACGTAAATTTTTACTATTTCATTTTTCCCCATGACTTAGAGGGGAGGAACATCCTTCTGCCAAATTTGAGTTGCTGATTTCACCATACTCCTACAGTTTTACCTCTTCTAGATGTCACAGTCAACTCTTGTGTCATTCTGGTTTCAGCTGGAGCAGCGTGTAAGTCCCAGTGTAGTGCA
Source organism: Dryoscopus gambensis (assembly GCA_013389985.1). Classification (NCBI taxonomy): domain Eukaryota; kingdom Metazoa; phylum Chordata; class Aves; order Passeriformes; family Malaconotidae; genus Dryoscopus; species Dryoscopus gambensis. The sequence goes on from WEIT01020652.1 coordinate 29,439, forward strand.
GGGGAGTTCTCCCAGTGCCTGATGCATGTGCAGCTGAGCGCGATGGCACCATCCCAAACTCGGGAGTCAGGTGTTGTTCTTCCCAGCATGTCTGTCTCCTGCAGTTACGCAAGAAATAGATCAAAGACACAGTGACAATGGGATGATCCTTAATGTATTCCCTTACTTATATGTTGAGAGCTACAAAAGAAAGAAAGGGAATAGAAATTTGCTGGAGGCAAATTTCTTTTATGCCAGGCCTGTGTGATAAGACCACTGCTCAAAGGAGTTTAGAGGTGCTTCTTTCTGAAGCTTTTTTACATTCGTATCTTACAGGTTCAAGGAAATGATGAGAGCCTAAGTTGGTCAGTAGTCCTCTTTTTGCACATGGGCTATTGCAGAAATGAATCTCTAGAAGAGAAATTTACATTTTTCAGGCATTTGAGAAGGTTCTGGGAGGAAGACCAGAAGGTGAAGAGAAGCAGGTCCCTAGTCCAGTCTTTTATGTCTAAAGTATTTCAGCACTTTTCAGTTAATAGGAATCAAAGGCAATTACTGTTTGAGTGGCAGACAGCACATACGCAGTGGTTCTCACACCTTAGGAAAGGGCTGCTTAAAAGGGTGGTGATTTATTGCAAGTGGTATCCCAAGAAGAAACTGAAAGAGAGGACAGGCTTTCATAGGAGGATTCAGGACTCGACCATATCCCTAATAAGGAAGGATGCTTCTGTTGAAGCTAGCAGGGAACCTGAGGAAAGGGATGTAAAACTTGCTGCTTTTCTTGGCATTTCCATATGAGGTTTCCTTATTAAGCAGCCACACATTAAATGAAACACCTTTGGAAGATCCAGGATGAAAGTTGATGAGGGTCCTGTTCTGGGGAGATGAGCTGGATATTGTGCACCTGCTCTTGAGCTAGTGCCTCTGGGCACTGATTAATCTAAAAAGCATCAGGCAGGACAAGGTGAAGATGTTACCCAAGTTTTGGAAGCTCACTGCGCAGCAGCAGTAGAAATGATTATGTGTTAGAAACAAAGAAGTCATCATGTTCTGGACTAGGCTTGATCAGCAACAGCATCAAGTTCCCTTCATGAGTGCACAGTGTGCAGTGTGAAATTTAAGGCAGCCCATAGCTTGAAATTTTGCAGTGGAATAAATTGATATACCATGTATAAAAAGATGTGTTATATCTTTCAGCAATCACATTTAGGTGTTACGTGTGCTATGGTGTTCTTGCCATGTTTAAATTTAGTGTGAGGCACATTTGTGAAGGCAGAAAGTTGTTTGGAGGAATTTCAATTCAGGCATTTTACTTTCTTGGCTTGCAAAATGGAAGCAGTTTTATGAGTGCATGGCAGACTTTTTCCCTGTTTTTTAGTATAGCAGTAATAAGAATTGTATAATTAGTAAGAATTTAATTATTATTTTAGGTACAGCAAGGAAAAGCTATATTTTGCAAGAATATAATAGTGCCTATTGAATTTAAATTACCCATGTTTTAGCATGTCTACATCCAGTTATACATTTAAGTTAAAATAAAGCATTAAAACAGGTAATATTTACTTCTGTGCTAGCAAGCTCAATTAAGCAAAGTTTGATAAAAAAAAAAAGAAAAAGCCATTAGAATGCACACCTTTAATAAATAAAGTTAATCGTTAGTATTTCTACATGTAAAAAATAGATTTATATTAGGTGCCATCTTCACCACTGCACAGCACGAGCAGGATATCGGTATTTCTCTAAAGGTACGCATCTATGTCAATTAACTTTGTCCAGCCTCCCATTTAGTTTCATCATTCCTATCTCCTCTTCAAGGCTGAATGTATTGGAAATGTCTCCAGCTCTAATCTGACATTCTCTGTAGTATTAAGGTTCACACTAAATGCATCCTTTTCCACCAAGTTATTCCCCTTTAGGGATATGGTAGAGGTTTTGCTAAACTGCAGTGATGTTCTGACTCAACAGCAAGTGGGTCATAAAAAAATCATCATCGAAGTGTTTTATTCCTGGAATCTGAAATCTACAATTGTTATGAGATGCTGAAAGATATTTAGAAAAGCACATGTGAAATTATGCAGGCAGAAATAAAAAGTTTTGTGGTTTTGTTTTCCAATTAATGAATTTGCTTTTAAAGTTCCCAAAAAGAGCTCCTCTGAGATCTTTTATTAACCCATATTGCTGTCATTCAAATGAAAATGCTCCTTTGGAAAAGCTACTAACGCTACTTTGCCACCTGTAATATGGAAATAAAAATGTATACTGCAGTGATGCTGCTGTTTATCTTTTGTATTTGTCAGATAAAGCCTACGCTATGTAATGTAGCATAAAGAAAATCCTTTGATATAATCTCAGATTGCCTAATTTCTTTCACTGGTGAATCTTCATGTTTATGAGAAAAGCATCTGACATCATGTAACCTGCAGCCACTATTTTGTGTGCTAATAGATAGGCTGCTTTTATGATGGTGTGAATTTCCTTTATTTTGCCATTTAAGAGCCTTTCAATACTGTTGTAAGGCTGAAGCCTAACAGAAGCTCTGATTTTTGTACTATGGTAGTTAAATGACAGATCTTTGTAATGAAAGCAAACTTTAATTGCCAAAACACTGATTCAGTTTTGTTACTTTGAGATTCTGGAGCTTTGTTACTTCAAGATTCTTTTCTTGTTCTATTCTCTACAATTCGTGTGCCATCCCCCCTTCTAGGGGGAATATATTTATTTACAAGGATTTTATTCTCTCATCCTTCTGTTTTAAGCTCAGTATGTGCTGGAGATTTCTGTGTTCAGAAAGTCTTCATAGCGCCTCTCTCAATTGTGCTGAATCCTTTAGCCACACACAGACTTTACCTTTTACATCAGATGTCGTGTTTGTTTATTGTGTGCCAAATTTCTCTTTGTCGCCTCTAACTCTTGGTGCTTTTTCTAAGCATTGTTATTTTTCACAGATTCATTGCCTAGTGAAAGTTTTGTTGGGGTAGTGCATTTAAACATATCAGCGATGCAGAGTCTGGGGAAGCACAGACTGCTAAATTCCCTAAAGGATTCTGGGATATCCTTTTTTACCTAATAGTTGCCTGAGCTTTGCTTTGCTTTGCCTATTAAAATGTGCTCCTTTATGTTCTTCCTCATTTAAAGAAAATTTGATGGAACACTTGAAGATAGGTCTAGAAAAGCACACACATTAATATTTATGGCTGCGTGTGTTTCAACTCCAGAAGGGCTGACTAGCAACTGGATATAACCGCGTTGATGATTTTCAATACATCTGCTGAGCCACAGGATATTCTGAGCAAGGTAGTTGCCTTTACTTTGAAATGAACACATGAAGAGATGCGGTTTTGCTTGGCTTCTGCATGCACAGATGCATTACTTATATTCAAGATAAATAATATTAGACTGCTTTTTTCCAAGGCAGTCTACTCAATACTTCAGTACCTAATGCAAAGCTTCGTAATACCTGCTTCTTTCCATGACAAGATTAAATCGTGAAAAAGCATGGTTTTAGAAACTGATAAAAGTTTTCTGCAGTTTTTTGGTTGCTAATTAAGTGCAAATAGAAGATAACACCAAGTTTTGACCTCATCTGACATTCTTTATACAACTCTATTGTTTGTTATACATGACACGTTAATTATAGCATGGTAATTAAAATTTTAGTTACTGTTTTTCTTTGTTCAGTACATTCTTTGTTATGGTGTCAAAAAGTATTTTGACTCAGATATGCTCATGATCTTTTAAAAGAGATGTATCTCATTGTTGGAAATGGAATTTCTAAGTAAATTTTAATTTATTTTTTAGTAGAAATGTTTTATTATAATAAGACAACACTTCCTTGTGGAAGTTACAAGGACAGCATACTTAAAATTTAGACAAAATGTTTAATGTTAGTAATGACTAAAGAAGCCAACACTGTGTCCAACTGGGGACTGAAGCTGAATTCCAGTTACCGTGTCCATTACTGCCATAGACTTCACCTGAACCTTACTTTCTTATGCTAGGCTAGATATATCCAAATGCTCAAAACTAAATTTTGCTGCACTGTACTTCGGGAGTGTAAGTTGTAATTCTAAATAGTGATGAACTTTTATGCAGAGAACATGATAAAATTATTTTTCTGTGTCATTCTTTCCTCTCCTGCTCTCTTACTGCTCATCCCTCTGCCTTCACATTCTTTTTCAGGAACAAGAAAGATTCGCTTGTTCTGTATAGTTGTGTTACCTTAATTTGGGGGATTAGATTTAAAACCCCTTTACATTAAAGAAATGTAGTTTTACTTTGCAATTCCAAATAGTTTGTAATTTTACTTTGAGTCTCAAATCGGAATGCAATTCTAATTTTATTTAAGTTCCTTTGGGAGAATTATTTTTAGTTTGGTTGTTTTTTGTTTCTTTACAATGAAGATACGACATGTCTTAATATTCTGTGTATTCAAACAAGAGCACTTTTCAAACATATGTGTTACTTCTGGTCAGTGAGAGTGGAATACTAGGTTTCTTTAAAAAAAAAAAACAAACACACCAAAAAGCTATAAAAGCCCCACAAACTCTAGTAAACCAAACCCACCCTTTAAAACAATAAATTAGCTACTTTCGTACAAACAGTTGTATAATAAAGTAGCATATTATTTAAATACTGGTGTACTAAATATAGAACAGTTATTAAATGCTACCACACAAATAGCTAAAGGAAAAAATTCAAGGCAGTAAAGCTGTGTGGTCCATATGGCTGCATTGATAGCACGCTTTGTCCCTAAGCTGGGAGTGTTAGCTTTGCTGCCTTTATAAAACTTTTTTAGACTACTGGAGGACAGGAAAAGACTAACATGGCTTCCAGATTGCCTCAGGCCACCCTGCTTTAGGGTTAGTAGCCCCTGTCTCCGCAAGGCTTCTTTTGTTTTGGGCACAGGCAAGATGCTAACTGCTGGAATAGGCTGACATCAGATCCAGCCTAGTATTGCCACAGTTGAGATTCCTGCAGTTCCCCTCTGTATTTTGCACTATTTCTCAATAGAGATAAGAGAGGAACTGAAATGTTATTGAGACTTAGTGCTCAAAGGTATGTTCTTGGAGTTTTAGCCTTTTTTCATTAGCTACATCATACTGTAAAGCAACACTTCATATTTTAAGGATGCAGGAAACTGAAAACTGTTTTTATTAGATAGAAGGAAGACAAGGGAGTAAACATATTGAGTAAGATCAGCTGGGGGGAAAGAGCAAATACAATATACATGTGGAAAAGGATGCTTAGAAAATAGGGAAAGTGCATACTTATTTTATGGGCTTGTGGTAGGTACTGTCAGTCAAGAATTATCTTTGAAGTGTGGTTCAAGACACCATCCAATTAAGATTGTCCCTTCTTGTCTTGTGATGGGAGTGAGAAGAATGTGTGCTATGTAAGCAGACAAAGATCATGTTGTGGTCTGAGCAGGACAAGTTTGTAAATCTTGCTCTGTGGTCAGTAAAAATGGTAGCTGCTGCAACAGAATTTAGAAGGCAGGGGATGTTTCAAAAATGAAATATCCAATAAAATGTTGGAAGACTGTATGTTAACATTCATTCAAGTCTAATGCATATTAAAACTCTCAGAGCAGTTCTTTGGAGTATTTTCCTGTAGTTTCTTTTTATAATAAAGTAATATAAAGTTGAAATGAGGCCTTTCTGAATTATGTCAAATGAATCTGCCTTTCTGGGTTATGTCAAATGAATCTACCTTTCTTCATTTGGAAATTGAGTGGAATAGCTCCTGCTTTTATAAGCCTTTCACAATTATGCTAAGCATTCACCTCCTATTTTCCTGTACTTTAAGATTATCTTTTGAAAGAAATGTGATGGGTAGGTCATACTGCTGTTACTTTCTGTGTTGGAGGTAGACCCTATCAGTTCATCCCTGTCAGTTTTCCAGTCTATCACTAGCATGAGATCTGTGAGGACCATAATGTTTTTTTCCTGAGATAGATAAAGGATCAGCATTATCAGGGTAGGGATAGATTTCTTGCATAACTTTTCTCACTGAAATTAATGAAGTGCCTGTATCTGTTACACTGCAAATATTAAAATGTGATAGAAATGTTTAGCTTTGCTGTCACAGCTTTTGCAGAAGACCTGAAGCAATAGCTCTTTGTTTCAGTCAGTGCTATCTCACATAACAAACAGGATTTGTTAAATATCAGTGTTGCTTAGGATTTGGTTTTTTACTAAGGTCTGTACAACTGGAGAGGAAATACAGACATTATAATTATTTCCTATGGATTTGCTAAGATGAAGCTTCGTTTTTAGGCGGTAGTTCCACACCTGGTTATTTTAACTCGAGCAACACCTTCCTTTCTCTGTTAGGCGGCACAGCAAGGGCTGGCACTGGCCATACCCTCACAGATGGGGCACAGTTCCACAGCACATAAATGCAGCCAGCAGAGACAATAACAGGAATAATGCCACGCTAGTGGGATCCAAGGAGAAGTCCCAGGTCCAAGGTCCAACTAGAGGCCTGGGGCAGGAGCCAGAGGAGAAGGGGCCAGAGACAGAGCTTCAGACAGGCATACCTCCAGCACTGCTGGGGCAGGGACTGATGGCCCAGGACTGAGCTGAAACGACGTCCAGAGGCAGGGAACAGGGTGGGGCAGCAGGGTGTGGTACTGCCTTTGGGGGTCTGACACCACCTTCTCACACATCCCCAGCAGTAAAAAAAAAACCCCAACAACTGAGAAAACAGAAAATCAGTAGGGTCCTTAGTTTGGTTTATTGTATAGCCTCAAAGGAAAGAAATAGGAAGGCACAGTAGAAATGTGTAAATCACTTTCAATAGCAATATGGATCTATAGGGATTAAAGAGCAATTTTGGTTACAGACGTAGGCCTTGAAATGCTTCCTAGATTAGCTTCTGCATGTCTGGCTGATAAAGAAGGGATGGGGTACCCATAGTAGTTCACACAGGGTTTGCTCATTTAAAAAACAATTGCATTTGACTTCAATAAATTTTTGTACCTGAAGAAGTTAAAGGTTCTTGAAGGTTATTCATTTAAGAAATGTGTCCTGAGAAAAAAAACCTTTTCGTTCTTCTGTCAGCATGATCTTTTTTTCTGTTTGTTTCGCAAAACTGAAAAACAGTTTATTCCTATTTTAATTAAAACAAGGGGTGGGGGGGAAGCCCAGAAGAAGGCATCTGTAACAAACATCAGTGAATCGAACAATCAAAGTGTATTCCCTTACTGAAAGTTGATGACCTTGGTATCTTGGATGCCTGCTGATGCCAAATACTGCTTATTACTTTGTAGTAAGCAGTCTTTCTGTGTCTGGCTTCTGGTAGTAATAATGGAAGAGTAAAACACATATAAACACCTTCATTGGGCTTGGTTTCAATGTACCTGTCAAATAAATAATAGTACATTGTAAGCTAAGTATCTGGACTCAGTACTACCTAGGGAGTTTGTTTCTACTTCTCAGTAAACGAGGATGTGAATTAAGGACATAGTAACCGTGACTAAAAAGTTACTGTTTGTTTTACTTTCCAGAACAAAATGAGCTCTGTACCTCATGTTTGTGGATGCTATGCCCACATTTCTGTTTCAGTTCTGTGTGAACTGACAGTTACTGTCCTGGTTTCATGCCTGTCTTCTTGCATGGTAATGTGAAAGCTTGTAAATAGGCAAAAGAGGGTAGGATTGAGAAAAGTGACATTGATTACTGATGACTATTTGGGAGAACCATTTATCGTGCAAGATAACTCCAAACAGCACATAGCATTGCTCTCATAAGCTAATTTCTCATTAGCTGGCAGTAATAAAATTTACACTCTTACTTATCCAAGAATGTCAAATGTTTTCTCCAGAAACGAGTAACACCTCATAACAACCGGGAGGCTCTATGGTGTCCTGCATAATTTACAGACAATCTAATTGACCTATGCAGGTTAAGTGACTCACTTGAGATAATGAATCAGTGGCAGAATGTGAAATAAAGATGGGAAGTACTTAAGCTAGTTTATGATTCCTAACAGGATGCCTATATTGCTTTCCACTCCAAAGCACCAATGCTGACTTAAAGTCTGCAATCTCAAACTTTCATTAAAATATAAAAAACCCTTACTGAATGAGGCATTGGTAAAATAACAGACTTTTTATAATGGATGTTTGCACTCAGCACTGGGTGGTGATTATAAGGAAATGCACCATATGTAGTGAATGTATTCCTGCATGAGATGACAGATGTTGATGTTGCTCAGAATGTGTAGTTATCTTTGTCACTCCAGTAAACTTGCAGGTGGAGTTTCTTTCTATATTAGTGCAAGGCTGGTAAAAGTCCTTTTTATTCTTTAATTAGGGAATTGGGGAATTTTGTTTCAGAAAGCCTGAGCTACACCTCTTCTGATGCCTTAGGTTTTAATTTTTATATTTTTCAAATCCTGTACTGCCTAGTGTGTTACTCTGAAGTTTCTTATGTCCTGTTAGCTGCTGTTCTCTCATGCTGGTTGGACGTAACAAGCCATTCTAGGTTTGCTCTCCAAGGACACATAGATTGTCCCAGGCCCCAAAATGTGTAAACTATGGCCTCTAAAGGGGGGGCAAACTTGGGGTAGTTACATCATTAACTGAAGCTTTAATTGGATAATTAACCTTGATTTGCAAATGGACCAAACTTAAAAAAGTATGAAGAACTCATAACCCGTTGTCCATCTTGGGTCTAGCCTTTGACTCCCTAGGGTGTCCTTTTGAAGGCCCTTCAAATACCTACCTTTATTCCCTTATTCCTGTCTAGTCTCTGTTTTTAGGTGGCCACCCCAGGCATTACTTCAGCCTCTGCTCAGAGACTGAACATTGTATGAGTGGTCCAAATGTGAAAGTTTCTCTCCCAATTAATTTTACTCTGCAGTAGTTTATAAACAATAATATTCTGATATTACTTGCCAACAGTGCTGAGTATATTTTTTAAATTTTCTAATTATTATCAGGCGATGCAGATTTGTTTTGGAGATTACTTTTGAAGAGATAGAGATTTTCTTTGGCAACTGAAATTTCTTAGTCTCCCATCTCCAAGGCTTTCATTTTAGAAACTAAGTCACCGTTCAGGGGAACATGTGCAGTAGTCATACTTTTCAGCATCTTTGGGGGTGATTTGTAAGATTTGGGAATCCTGTCTCACTTAGGATTTGACTGGTTTTAGACTAAAATCTGTAACATGTTTGTGTGAAAATCTGTGGAAAACAAAGCAGAAGGATAAGGAAAATTGTATAAATATAGAGCTTTAAGTAGAATGTTCAAAGTTATTTCCCCTGGATTTTCTATTAAAATGCCAACAACATTTTAAAAATAGTGGATGTTTATATTACTCTAACATTATATTAGCTGAGCTTTCATGACGCATACAACCCTAAAATACTACTTATCTGTGCTGCTGAAGTATCAGAGTTATTGTTAAGTAATCACAGTACTAAGTATCCATTTCTTCTTATCCTCAGACAATTAAAATTTTGCTGTCCTAGCTTAGACGGATGAAAAATCATAAAAAATACAATGACTTCATGTTTTATGCTACAAATTTGTAAGCAAAGGTAAGCTACAGGGAAATAAGAGCTTAAATCTCCCTGTGGATATAAGCAAAATATTAGAGTTTTAGTTATTTCTGGAGATACGTTGTCTCATGAAGGATAAACAATGTTTCTAAGTATTTAAGCATGTGTTATGTTGTTACAGGGAATAAAGTACTTTCTACTTTCCTCCTCATGCTTGATTAAAAAGTAATTTCCTGGGAATGATTTTCATGGGCATTTGAAAACCCTTAAGCAACATTTTTTTCTCAGAAAATCTTCAGTGTTTTCAGATTTTTTTTTTTTTTAATGGACTGAACTAGTATTTTACTCTTGAAAAAAAAAAAAGAAGAAAAATATCTTTTTAGATGCCATGAAATAAAAGGAATGCTATGGAGAATAACTGAAGTGCTCATATTTTGCCTCAATCACTGTTTTTCCATCTGCTAGAAAATCATTTGAGATTTTAAAGGTATGAAATACTATTTTTGTTGTTTAATGCAGAATTAAAATTAGTACGCCTAAAGAATGGTTTTCACACATTGTTTAGGATGCATAATGGATAGATAGGTAACTGAGGGGTGAATGCCTTTTGTAGCTTTAAGACCCTGATTGTGTGTTTAGATCTGATATATGCTGCTATTTTTATATTTTTACTTACTTTTAATGAAGTTCAAAGGCTTCATCTACCATGCAGCAATGTTCCTGGCACATGGGACAAACCAAACAGTACAAATGCTTATGTACATGATGCACCGATAGTTTTAGAAATTATAATAGCTGTATTCCCCATTAATAGAAGTTAAAGAATGAGAATTCAAGGCAGAAGAAACAAAAAGGTTCAACAATTAACTTCTTTAGTCTGTTAATATATTGAATGCCCCTTCAAACTGATTTAGTTGAATAATGAAAGGAGGTTGGGTTGTTGAATATTCAGTCAGAAGGAAGGTACGCAGGGAGATGATCAGGAGGACAGCAAAGGGTTTGATGAAGTTGGCATCCCTGATGGAGCAAAGAAGCTAAGTAGAATGTGGCAGGACAAGAAACTTCAGAAATTTAAAGAAAGAATTAGACAGATAACTTGCGAGAATCTTAGACTAGTTTTTGCAGGTGTGAAATAAATGCCAGTAGTTGTTAAAAATAATAACACAGGGAATTAGCTACAATAAATAAAACCAAACCCAAACCAACCTATCATCTCATAAGAATCCTAGATTTTCATAAATTTTTTTTCAGCAACTCCAGTTTTCAAAGGAATTAGGTTTTGTAGAATTTTATTCTTTTCATGGTCTTTTGTTTCTTTCTTTGCTCTTTATTCTGAAGGATTGGATAACAGTAGTTATTATGGACTACTGCTGATGCAAAGTTTACTCAGAGGGTATAAGGACAGCAATTTTTTAACCAAGTGGAAAATTTTTTAAATCAGTGAAACAGGCTTATAAATTGTAATAATTTAAATTAATCTTACTTGAAAATATTCAGCCGGGGGAAAAAAGAGTATTCTAGACAAAACAGAAGTTCAAGATTTTTCCTGTCTGCTTGCTTGAGCTAGACTTGCAAAGGTGTAGGTCTCTCCTGAACTAACCATTGTCATAATATACTCCAGAAGTTTTGCTCCTGACTTCTGACAAAACCAAGATACTCATAACACATTCTTCTCATCTGCCAAAGCAGGTTGAACATTTAATTATTTTATGTTAGCAATATTGCCAGACCATACAACTCTAGGAAGTTCTGAATGAAGTTTTTATTTTAAAAAGACATTAAGAGCTTATCTACCATTGACCCTTTTCAGTCACTGCTTTTTCACTTTCCTGGTGTGACCTTTCTGCATTTTATTACTGAAATACATGAAAAGGTGACAGACTTATAAAAAGATGAGAGGAAGCAGTATATTTGTAAGACTGGACTGATTAATTCTCACTGACCTCCATTACAATAATGATATCAACCAATCCACCTACTGAAGTGATAATGAAGTAGAAGTAATTAGAGTTTAATAAAAAAATCTCCCTTAAATTATTCTTTCAGGAAATTAACTTACATTCTGTTAAAGCTTAGTGAGTCTTGCCTGCTGCCTCATGACAGGCCTTATCAAAAATTATGAGCAAAGAGTAGGAATAGCCTAGATGCATTTATCTAGTAATTGTTCATCTATTGCAGTGTCTGTTGAGTTACAATCTCCACAAAAAATCAAGTTTGAGTGTTATGAAATGGATGATGGCGCTGCCTAACTGAAATTTTTTTTTCTTTTTCAAATAAGTACATTTCAAATGATGAAAAAAATCCCTCTGTATCTCAAGAGGCTTATGTAAGTGACTAAAAAGAGGATTCATTTTCAACAGACTTCTTTAGTTAAAAAAGTTAGTATAAACTTGAAACAAAATGCACACAGTGGTGCTCAGCTTCCTGGGCATTACAGGTAATTCATTGTTGTGCATTAACAGCATTCAGTACATAGCTATTCATTCTGCTCCACATAGTAACTTCTGTGTCTCAGAACAGAATATTTCAGAATATTTGTTTAAAATATCCCCAGACTTAAAGAAATGCCTTTACAAGAATTTTTATTCCAATGTTTTCAGTTTGTTTTTGAACCTCAGTCTCTGAACTTAGAGATCCATAATTGTGCAATATGTAAAACAGATGCTGTTTCTGACATCTGCTAGATAAGTGTGCATTCACTTTCCAGTAGACTATGCTTGACTTTCCTCCTGTGTACAGCAGATATTAAGAAAGAATAGAAGACTATGACAAGTGTAATAAGGACAGAGTGAGCAAGCGAGCGGTGCTCAGTGTTCAGGTTAACACAGCAGACTCAGCAAACAATCCATTTTGCCTCAGGATCTGGGCTTTTCAGTCTGCTTCAGAGTGGGTGTTTTCTAAGAAGTGGTTTTGTTAATAGTTTATTTTCTACCTTTTCTGAAGAAGGGACTTAGGACTCTTAAGGAAGCTGAAAGAGTGGACTTCTATTTCAAAACAAGTCAACTTCCAAAGTAAAGTAACTTTAAATGTATTTACAGTACCATACCTGCTATCTTTAAAATTATTGTTTTTTCTGTTCTTATTTTATTCTGCTTTTTCAATTTGATCTCCATTTTGGTTTGAATATATCGCTTGGAGTCCCTATGCTTCTGTATACAAAGTACTGTCTAACACACACAAATGACACTGAAAAATGGGGGCTATATTATTTTTCTTGACTAAGTATTAGAGTTGGAGATATTGCTTATAATCATTGCTGATTTTAAAAAATACCCATTAGAAGTGAAGTTTTTAGTTTGAGTATGTTCATTTCTGCCACTGATATGATTTCCGTGGCAAATTATTCCTGAGCTGATTGCAGATAAGTCTTTAACATTTGGTACATTTAGTCGAAACTTCACCAATAAAACACTTGAAAATGTTCACAGAATTAAGGTAGCCAGGCTGCAAAGGATCACAGCAAAAACTCTAGGAGAATGAACTGCAAATTTAGTTGGGTAAACCAAACCAAAATAACCTTAGATTACATAATTATAGGGGGGAAAAAAGGCAACAAGTGAGATGAGAGAAAATAAATGCTACATTGTCTCAACTAAGGCAAGTTACTTGCCTAAATATGAATTTATGTCACTAAGGTTTGCATTTCTGTTTTTGACACAGAGTTTTAGTCCAAATGAAACAGAAAGTATTTTTTATACTGTAAAGGATAATTGAGTCTAGCAGTTATTCATTGTAAAATTTTTATTTTCCTTAAATATTTTAATGTAATCTGTTTCATTATGATAATGTTTTATAATAGAATTTTTGTCCCATAAAATGCTGTTAAAGTATAGCTTACTTGGTTATATGAAACAGACTTTGAACATATTGACAATTAAAGGTCTGTAGTACTTCAGAAAATACATTTATAAGGTTTCATGTTTGCAGACAAGGAACAGAAGTGTAATGGAATCAAGACTTTAACTACAGTCAGACACAGTAAATATGTCAGTTTGGAAGCTGTGTTTTTCATTAAATGTTTTAAATACAGGAACATCAGTTTGTGAGTGGTTTGACATGCACTTGAACTATTGCCTACACTGCTCGTTTTCATGGTTACCTTGATACAAGGCTCAGCTTAAGGCTGCCTGCTTGTATTCAGCAACTTGCTGTTGGTGTCAGGGGGCCAGAAATAGGAAGCTGTTGATGTAGAACAAGTTAATGATGAGTGACAGGTGGGAGCATTAAGGTGTATGCATTTGTGGTAGAACCAACCTCCTGCTGCAGGAGCGTCACAGATGGGATGGCTTCCTGTGGCACTGGGCTGGTAAGGGGTGCTCCGTGCCCCTCATACTGGAAAAAAACAGTTGAAATGGGGATTTAAAAAACAACAACAACAACAACAAAAAAGAATTAGCAGAATATGTATAACATCCTGGGAGTGGGGACAAATAGCAGTGAATGCACCATGTGTAATGGGACCATCTTTCCCAGTCTTAGCTGTTGGCTGAGGGCCCTCCAACATGGCTCATGTCCCATTTCCATCCCTGCCAGCCTGATGGTGAGGATCTGTCCCCTTACTCCCTGTCCCCCTTTGGCAGGTGTTGTTTGCACCTGCCTTGGGCTCCTGGCTGCCCACCCTGCTCTCTTGGGGAATATGGCCCTGTTGGGAGCCTCCTCTGTCCTCCCAGGCACAGCTTGGCAGGGGCAGCCACCACAGGGAGGGGACGGAGCCGTGGCTGCAAACTGCAGCCTGAGTCTTCATGGGACACACCCCTGAAAGCTTCAGTGGGGAGTGGCGTGTCTCCATGGGCAGCATAATGGGTCATGAGGAAGCCAGGCCAAAAGTACTGCAGAAAAGAGTAGGGTGATAGAAAAAAATAATTTTAGTTCCCTAGTTTTAATTTTACTGTTTTACCTTTAAATCCAGGGGATTCTCCCATCCTGTCCAGGTTTTGGCCAGGAAGATTTTTAATGTAAGATGAAGTCAACAAAGAAGAAAAGTGCAAAGCATTTGGGTTTTTTCAGTTTGGTTTCTGTTTGATTGTTCTTTATTCTGCAGCCTATTTTAAATACATGTAAACACACATTCCCCTTTCACAGTGGTGAAAACACTTACTTATCCTTCTTTCCCCTTTAAAATCACTCACGTGCCTGAATATTTAACTTCTGGATTAAATTCTGGGCTAAAAAACCAATTAAGAATTTGTGTTGTCCAAACTTTTTTTGCTTGAGCAGTGCTACAAGTATTTAAATTTTCTTGGAGGCTGACAGCCACCTTTAGTATAAAATTTAATTTTTGAAAATTGTGTGGCTTTAATACAATGGCATTTCAATTAGCAATTTCTAATAAAGCTGTGAAATGTCAGATTCCTGCAATAGCAGGATCTCAGAACTCCAGAAAGCATCCTGCAGCAGTATTATGCATGTACCTTCTGAATTTTTAATCCTATTGAAGACAAATTAAGTATCTAAGTGCTTTCCTGAATGATACTTAAGCACATCATTAAGCCCTTGTGTTAATTAGAGTCTTATGCTTTCCCTTTTTGAGAAAAAGCACCCTGATTCTGTTGTTCTCTTGAATGACAATCTCCGTTCCTGGGATTGTGAGTCATGGAAACTGGAAGGCTTATTTCAGTGATGAATCAGGCCCAAATTAATATCTTTAATGCATCTCTAGCAGACTAGAACTTGAAAATAAGTACATTAAACTGTATCCTCCATGGGACTGCACAGGAAAAAACCCAACATGAAGTTCATTCGTTAAATATGTTAACTATTAGGTACACCAGTTAAATGATTTAGGGGTGTTTTCTGCTATATTTAAGGTGGATACAATTGGAGACTAACTAGGACACAGAAAATAGCCATAGTAGTACAAGACTTAAAACCAACTCCATCTGGGGCTTGGAAAAAGTCTCTTTAAAAGAATGAGAAGCGAAATTCCCATTTTATCAGTGTGCAGATGGCTTTGGGAAGTCTGCCGGTTGCCACAGTGAAGGAAATTATTGTGTGAATAAACACAGATAAATTGGCAACCTGCACAGTATTCATTCTTTGTGATGTAGTTTGTGACGTAATCTCTTCTAGATAAGAGCGTTTAAAGATAGATTGTACTGTAGTGGTTACCATGTCAAGAATAAAATAGCCAACAATAAGTATTTTTTCTTCCTGCCAAGAAGGTGGTTTTTTGCAAAAATAGTTTTATTTTAGGGCTGATACTATGTTGAATGAAGAGTTTAATATATTCTTTAAGGAAAGACAATCTTTATGCTTTAAATATTTTTTTTGTCATGTAGTGAAACCCTTTCGTATAACTTACAGCTTGGATAACAAATACCTCTGTATTTTTCACTTGCTTTAGAATTTGGAAACCAGGTAGGAAAAAAAAAATCTGAATTCTTAAGATATGTCATTTTTTTCTTTGTCATTGCTAAGTGTAACAGGATCCCTAGGAGGAGAAAACCTACGTGAAACACAGCTTTATATACCAATTTGTAGAAAATGCTGTCAGCTGCTTTTGTGGCAAAGGTATAAGTGCATTTAAAAATAAAAAAAAAAAGAAATAAATTGAGAAATGGAGGTGTAATGGGTCTCTAATTCCTGTACGAAGTCCAATGAAGGCAATATTCCAAGCTGAGAAATGCATACACAGGCATGTATAAATCTTGGTGTAGACTAGTGTTAAATTTCATTTTAAAAGCAGACAATTCATGGTGGTGGGGTTTTTTTGTTTGGTTAGTGATTTCTTTAAGATGGAAGTAATAGCTCCAACTGGATATGCTACTCCATCAGTTTTAAAGCTTTCATATTGTGACAATATATGTTGACTAAAGTGTTTAACTTTGCCTGCAGAAAGTCCAGTAGCTGATCCATTAAGGCTTAAACTGTCCTGTAGTTACCATGGGTTGCATGTGTGTCTTTGTGCTGGTATAACAATGATTTCCTGTGGGACATGAGCTCAAGAGTAAAGGTCCTGAGCCATCCTGTTGCTCATCAGTGAAACACAGGCCCTGATGTGCTTAAAATTTTACTCAGCAAGTCTTGTCTGAGGTCTCTGAAGTGTTTCTGTGGACGAAAAATGCTGTGAATACTAATCTGAAGTAATTTGTAGTTTAACTGGGGAAGAAAGCCCACTACTTGTGGTTTGGAGTCTCAATGAGTGATTCAATTTAGAAAAACAGAGCATAAAAGTATGTTTTAGGGAAGCCACTCTGATTGTAATTATACTAGTGAGCTTCTAATTTCTGAGCAAGGTTTTTTATGTGGAAGTAAAAGAATTGAAGCGACACATGGCCCATGCTAAGGGAGTTGTCAGATGAGTGTATTGAACAGATGAGACAAAGATGGCTGCTTTGATTCAAAAGAGGACGGTAGAATAAAAGCAAAACAACTCCACGGATCTGTGGTAGATGACAATGCAATGTTTAACCTACTCTTTTGAATAGATAAGGTAGATTTCTTGTGAGTTATCTTTATTCACACTCCTGAAACCAGGAGTAAATTACTTCAGTAACAGAAAAGCCCTTGAGGCTAATATGCTTCTAAAATTACTGATATGTCAAGCAAGATTTCAGAAGGCTCTCTATTGTTGTGGGATTTAATGCTATAAGCAATATAGTAGTTTTTGTTTTCTGCCTTACAGATCTGTGAAAAGCTGTCAGACATTTGAGTGAAATTCAAAAGATGCATGTCATTTGCATGTAGTGTGTTACTGCGGATACTAATAGGTGCAACAACTTAGTAGCAGTTTACATACCTGATAGTATTATGATGGCAATTTGTTTTTATCAGTAGTTAGGAAATTAGCAATCAGCCAGGAGGCAGAAGGGTTTCCAGAAAACGCTTCGTGAAGAAAGTACAATGACAGCTATTAAATGAAAAGTGACTTATTGCTTGGATGATCTAGAATGTGGAAGAGTATACATAGGTATGATTGTTAGCCAAACATTAACCTAGCAACCTAAAGCTGAAAGAAAATTGTATTTCTGTAAAAGTTGTAAAGCTCACTGTCGTCGGGCCTTCAGAAGCTTTTTGTATTAACCTCTGTGTTTAACAAACCTTTCAGCCCGTCAGTGGGAAGGAAGAAGAGCACCAGTAGCACTTAACCCTGTTCTTGGAGATGGTTGTTTTCGGATAAGAGTAACATGCAGGATCCAGCCATGTTCCACCTCTCCTCCACCTTTGTACATTTACTTCCCCAAAGCTTTTATCTGAAAAGTAACTGGTTTACCCCTGGAGCTCCCCTGGAACATGTTAAAGCTGATTCCTGCTTATCTCCTGAGTATTGTTTCTTAAATGCTGAATTGCATGGTTGAATGGTTTACAAAAATAATGACTAATGTTATTGGTGGTGCAGCAAAGAAAATGTGCTTAGAAAAGAAGGGAGACTTTCTGGGCGGCAGCAGTAATTGTTAGCATGTGCTGGTTAGTTTTACAGATACTTATCTTCTGTAACAGAACAACTGTCTAATGCTTTGAATGCCAAGTTATAATAAAATGCAAGCTGATAGGGTCAGCCACTTATTGGAAAACACAGCTTGCCATTTTCTGTGCTGCTCTCACTGCACGTGCAGCTGTTAATGTGGAGACCAAAGGAAGGAGTCAAGTTGGGTTGGGAAGGAGCAAGTGCCGGAGAAATAAAGGGATAAAAGAGTCTCATCTCATGTACATATCTGACCACTCAGTATGCTGGTGAGACTCTGCCTGATGCTTGATCACTGCAATCTATCCTGTGTTCTTACTAAATCCAGTTTCTAGCATCTTGTCTGTGGATACGCTCAGATCTTCAGTGTGTGTGTGTGTGTGTGAGTGCTCATAAACTTCAAACCAAGCTAACCAGAGAGTGGGAGAAGAGATTTGAGTGCCTGGAGCTGCTGTGGGACCATGAAAGTCAGGGGCTTTGGGGTGTGTGAGGGGGCCTGTGCCTGGAGAGGAGCAGAGTGTGGGTTCCTCTCGCAGAGTAAGATTCCCCTGGTCTGGAGAGGAGGAACAGGGCAGGGCTGTCTGTGCTTTATGTGTGAGTGCTCAGCGTGTTCACAGGGATGCTGATAAAGGCACTGATTTTCTGTCTGTATTTGATCTGTCAAGCCATCTCTCTCTCTTTCATTGGATGTCTGTCTGCCAGTGTTGGGAACACCAGCTGGATCTGGGGATGTGGAACTGTAGCAGCATGGCGTCTGTCAGGCAGGGAGATGAAGACTTGCCCTGGTTCCTGAGAGTAGCCTAGATTTGGCTACTCAGATGCTTTGTGGGTTTTTTCCCAGTGTTTGTATGATTTCATTTTGTCCCAGAAACAGGTTTACATATATTCTTACATCCTTGTTAAGAAAGTTAAACGGCACCTAGTTTAACAGTGATGCAAAAAATCCCACTAGCAGAACCTCATCCATGTTTACTGGGATTTCTTCATCAACAGTTGCTTCAGTTATTCAGCTTTTAATACACTCGATGTGTTCTCTTACGCTGCTCTAATCAGTTCACTTACTGTGTTAAGGACTTCACAGAAGTCTTACATCTCTGGCTGTTGTAGTTTCAGCAATATTTGCAGTCTCCTTCACTCAGGGGTTCACTCTTTTTTTTCAGCAAGACCTGTTTGTCTGTTACAATGTTGATTGTTACTATTTCTATCCTTACCCTTTAATCCTTTATGTACTGCATCCTGTATTTTGACTTCCCTTACTTTTGTTCAGGGTAGAGCTAGCAGATGTGTCTAGCAGACCTCTTCCAATCTTATTGCAGGTACACAGGCTAAACAATCAACCAGAGGAGCTGTGCCCTATTAGGAAAAAACAAGGCAAGGAAACATCTGTGAATGTAGCCTCCCAGGCAGGGAGAGAGTTTTTGTGCTGAACAAGTTCTATTCTGTTTGTGATGTTGGAAACTTGGTCTCATTTCCTTGACAACAGAAGGGACATGCAAAAAATTCCTCATGCACACATTGTCAGTCTGTGTGTGACGAGGAGTGGTTCAAGGTGTCTCAAATCACCTTTTTGTATGCATGTTATATGCTGTGGTAAAGTCCATGGTTGGTAACTGCATGCTTTTTGGTTAGGGGAAGTTCTCAGAAGGGGAGAAAAGGATTCTTCTTTGAGAGCACCTGGCCACGGGAGAAGCTTTTCCAGGAAACAATAGGATGGGCAGTAATAGATGTGCTGACTGGAGAGCTCACACTTACAAAGTTCTCTTAGAATAATCGGGAAGAAACACAAAACTAGGCCAGGCATGATGAGAAGAAGGAAGATTTTTCTGTTGACCCAGAGGAGAACAAGTAGAGTTGTTGAATCCATAAAAGCTGTTGAAGATTGCTAGTGTGCCAGGCAGGTCTGGAGAAAAAGGGCCCTTGTTGCAAAGACATAGTTGGGCAGAAAAGTGTATGTTTTCAAATGGCTGTATTTTACCTCTCTCTCTCAAAAGAATCAGGGTTTTCAGACAGAAGACAGTTTTTCAAGTTTATGTTCTAATAAAACATCATTTCTTTCAAGCCCTTTTGGTATTTTTTGGTGTGTTCACTTTAAAGAAAAGGTGCAGACAGATCTGTCTCAAAGCTCTGGCACGTTTGAAATCCAGTCATAGCATAAAAGTTAAAAAATGTTACAGCTGGTGAGATATATTAGGTCACCTTTAAAGAAATCCAGCTGACTGCATCATGAGGACTCTTGAGAGAACTGGAAGAAAACTTTGCATACCTTGTTCCGGAAGCTTTCTATCGTGAGTGTGTTTTATAAATCAGTTCTCAGTTTTAGCAGTTTGTAGCACAGTTCTCACTGGCTGTAAAAGATACTGGTGGAGCTGCAGAGCATATTGGGATAGGTCAAATGTGGGATGACAGAAATGAAACAAGTATGTTGCCCTGCATCAAACTTCCCTCTTTGAAGCCCAAACTGAGCATGGTTCCTTTAGAAGTACAAAGATCTCCCAAGTAGTTGTACACTTTGGCTGATGTGGGTTTTCTGAGTGCCTGAGGGTGGTAAGGAAACCTTCTACCTGTGGTGGTACTGCCACCAGTGGTGGTTTACTGCCTCAGGCCTGGGCTGCATCTAAGGTGGCTCTCCAGGGACAAGAAGAGGAGCACAATTCCTTGGAGATTTTGTAATCCACACCACACCTGACCTTCCTTATCAAACAGAGGGAGAATGTAGATGCATTTACTTTATATTCCGGCAAGTCAGGTTTCCTGTTACAAACAAATAAACAACTAAACAAACAGAAAACTTTCCAGTTGTGTTCATGAGTGGAACTATAATTCAGATGTGATCCCTTTTCCCTGCCCTTCAGAAGGTTTTATACAAATGCAGCATTAACTTTGTTCCATATCGACAATATTATATTCTTTTTCCAGCCTAAACAATTCCATTGAACTAGGACTTTGGAAAGATCCAAACATTGTCCTCTAATTACTTTCAATTAATTTCAGTTAATTGTTTCAAATATATACCTATTCCCTGCTTTAGAGTATTCAACCAGAATTTGCCTGTTCTAGACCTGGGCAGTGATGCTGGAAAGCTTTGGGTTTTAAAAGTCTCTTTAGGTCTGGGTCTACCTGTCCTGAAGTATTTTCTTACTTTGATTTCTGCTTTTCCTAAAATGCAGTGATTGCTTCAGAATTTGAATTTGAAACTTGAGACAACTCTCTCAGAATTTCTGCACATGCAGTTGTTTTCTCTCATAGCTTGTGAACTTTGTATGGCCCTACTATCACTGCTTGCTTTTTTGCAAAGAGGTAATATAAGTTATATAAGAAGCCTTCAAAATGTCAGTACAGTGTTTGAAAACATAGAATAGTCATGAAGAAAACAGAAAAACAAATTACAGGGTGAGTAGTCAAAATCATTAAATATTGAAAAGGCTTGAAAAAACACACAGCATTCATCAGAAAGCAGGGTTTTTTATAATGCTGGCTATTGGAAAAGGGGCTGCAAAAGATAGGGTATTCAGAAGTACGTGATTTCATGTTCAAGCTTGATCAAAGCAATTTCTAACCAACTAACGGGAGATGTGTCTATGCATATGAGATGAGGAAGAATTTTAAGAATTGAATTTAGTGGAAGAATTATAAGGCTTATTAGTCTTATTAATTGTTCTGCTAAAACGAAGATGGCATTATGAGTAGAAGTGAATTGATCTTTTAAAAAAATACACAGGACTTATGATGGATTTTTAATGGATTTTTTCCAAGAATTTGAATAGTTGCAAATTTGGAAGATAAACAGCTTGAAAGTTGAGATTAATGATGTTTTTAGGATGGGTAATAAATAATGATTAAAATTACCACGTTAAATTTAATATGAGTAAATATTGCTCAAAAGAAGACTTAAAATTCACCTGGAGACAATAATGCTTTGTAAGTTAATGAGCAGAACTGATGGATGTTAGCTGAGGCACTGAAGGGAAGACTCTCAGCTGGTGTATTTTGGGACACCTCATTATGCCAGTTCAGGGGTGCAAGCGTCTCTGATGTTTTTGTGCTCATACCCTACTGATGATGTCAGGAAGTGATGCATTTGAATGAAAGTTCCAGCTTCTTCAGGTAGTGCTAGTCATGCTTTGAGAGTTTTCTCAAATTATAGCAGCCCCATAATTTTCAAATGTTACCTGAAAATGTATTTTCCTTTTTCTCTAATATTAGTAAATAGTATGAAAAAATACTGAAGACAAAACCCATTTTGTTTGGAAGCTTTGGGAGTTAAAGTAAAAGATGGGTTGTTAAATTCAGGTCTTCTGCTTTCTACAGTGCTTCTGAGGTGGTCTGCACATGTTTATGAAATACAACAAATAGAAGAACATGTATATTGAGTTTGCCTTGTCTGAAAGTGGTACTCATTATGCTTGAGCCTTACAATTCATCTGCTCATGCTCAGCAATTCCAGTATCTTGACCAGTCCCGCGTTTAGTCTTGGGCACTCAGAGTAGTCACAATCCCTTGTGAGTGATGGCTGTATGGTTGGCTGGCATTTAGAGAATGTGGTTTTTCTAATGAAAAGTAACATTTTGTATGTACCTTCCAATCCAAGCGTTTCTATGAACTGCCTAGTCGCTGCATTTTTGACACCTTTCTGCCCCTGAAGCGTGTTTTGCTAATTAAGTAATACATAGAATATCTCTTCTTAAACTCAGATTTTTTGCTCTCCATCATTTAGCACATATTTCAGTTACTGAGAGTCAAAATCAACCGATAGTGATGCCTGAATAAGTTAAATACCAGTACTTTTTTAAAAGTGTATTAGGAAGACTAATAATTTGTCCTCAACCATGTATAAGACTGGCGAAAAATCAACGAAGTAACTTTCTTTGCTCTCTAGTCACATTTTCTTCATGCATGAAAAATGATCCTGCATTCAATTTCATTGCGTTTGACATTCCCAATATAAAAAGTGCCTCTTAACAAGGTGAAGTGACATGGTGAAAACTTGCAGAAGTGACTGGAAATCTCTCCTGTGCCATTCCCCTCATTTTTTCGTAGGACAGTATGTTGCTTTTCCAGTTGTCAGATTTTCTTCTTTAAACATTTCTTTTTTCAGTTCCTCTGTTACTCTTATCTTTTGAGCATCTTTTTGTGTCCAATATTTCACCGAAAATTTCCATTTATACTAATGAGAATTACCAGGATATTCAATTGCCCATTTGCTCTGGAGCAAGTTTGTATTTTCTTTTTCCAAATATTGCATCTTCTTAGAATTAATATTTACATGAACCAAATATTTGCTGAATTACTGCTAAACCATTTTTCTGTGAGGAACTGTAAAAAACAACAGCGACTTTAGGAAAGTCACTGCTTTGTTGATTTAAACTCCTTTACTAAAATGATGATATACAGGTGATTCAGCAAGAATGTGGACTAAAGAAGCCTGAATTTAATCAGTGATGAGCACCATTAGGTTTTACTACAGTGCATGTAGTGCCTAAACATAGCCCTAAAGACTAAACCCAAGTAAATCCCATTTAAACTTTTTGGCTGAGGAAATTATCATCATGCATGTGTTTACACATGAAAGTACATTTAGGGAAATTAAATAAGTGTGATAAAATGAGTGTATTTATAGGAAGATGTGCACTTGCTATTTCTTCTTAGGAGTGAGTACTCAGTTGACGATAATTTTGCATGTTTTCTTGTGGAATCCTTCTGTCCTGTCAGATAACTGTTTACTAGTAGATATACCAGTGTATAGTTTCAGTTATTTTTTATATGTATTTCTTATGTGCTCCAATATATGATAAGCTATTCTGGCAAACTCATCCACTGTCAGAAAGTAGGCCGTGGCGTTTTCTGTCGTATGTTTGATTGATAGTTTCCGTGTAAAAAATCTTGCCAGTTAATTTTTAGCAAATTCATAAATGCTTTAAGTCTTGTTCTTATAACTTGGCAAATTATACCTATTTTAAGGACTCTTTATTTTAAATGTAAATAAATTAATTGAATGGCAGAGCATGTACTGATTGATGGAAAGAATATTAGTTTCTTTCCTGCCTGTTTTAAGAAAAAAAAAACATATTCCGTGGCTTCTGTTTATGTTACTAATGAATAAGGATTTGTCCCAATATGTTTAATTCACAAACAGACTGTGAATTAAATATGTAGTAATGCATTTCAGGAAGTAAAATATTTATATTCCTTTGTGTTATAAGTAAGTTCCATTTTTGTCAATTTTATAAACTTGTCTTGAAAGGAAATTATACTTGGTAAATAATTTAAATTAAACTGCAAAACTATTTTTTTGAATAGTTAAACTTTTTTAACATAAAGATGCAGTCTGGACAAACGTTCTCCAACATTCCATTTCAAGAAATTACTTTCATCTCATTAAAAAGTATTGTCATCCATCAAAGTAAGAAAAAAATATTAAAAATTGTTTTCTAATAACTGTGTTACAAGTATGTGTACTTACGTTTTTATAAGAACACTTAGGTATGCATTTGTAGCAGGAAACTATACCATCCATTTCTGGACTTATAAAAAATGCAGGGTTTAGATTATCTTGTGCATTTTATTGATATGTTTTCTTTCCGAAGTAGATATTGAATTTTATTTCCTTCTATGATATCATAGGTTATCTGTTAATAGAATTCTTTCTTTTTCATTTGTTCAACCCAGAATATGAATGTCTTAGAAATCATGTTGTATTTCTCTAACGTCTGTATAGTCTTTCAAATTCCTTAGTTCTGCAACATGATTATTTTGAAGGAACACTTCAGTGAAACACATTAGTAGGCACTGAAAAATAGAGTATACATTGACTAGCTGTTCATGTGAGAGTTGTTTGAATGTAACATTACTTGAATATTTTTACATTTCTTGTCATTTGCCGTTTTAAGTTGTGGCCGTAATATAAAATTCACCCCCACCCTTTTTTTTACCTGTAAAGCTTACTGGTTTACTTCTATTTTCATTTGTTCATGCTTTTGTCAGCTTTTGAAGACAGGATACAATTGTCACACTTAGTCAAGTAGGTAACTTGTGATTAGCTAGAGGAAGGCTAAAGAATTCAGACCATTGTAGACTGTCTGCAACCCATACTGCATCCAACCATCTGAACGCATAAAATTCTCTTAAATTGCATTGAAACTCTTGTGGTGGATTGACTCTGGCTGGACACCAAGTGCACTCCCCTTCATCCTGGTCTCAACTTCACTCCTGCATTTTCTCTCTCTCCTCTCTCCCAGCAGTGCAGAGGGACAGGAAATGGGTCAGTTCATCATACATTGTCTTTGCCTCTCCTTCCTCCTCAGGAGGAGGACTGCTTACAATCTTCTCCTGCTCTGGCATGGAATCCCTTCCCACAGGATGCAGTCCTGCTGGCACAGATTTCTGCACCATGGGTCCCACACCAGGTCACAAACCCTACCAGTTGATCTGCTCCAGTGTGGACTTCCCACAAAGTCACAACTTCCTTTGGCCATCCAGTTGGTGTGGGGCCCTCCATGGGCTGCAGGTGGATCTCTGCTCCATCCATGGACTCCATGGGCTGCAGGGACGAGCCTGACTCCCCATGGTCTGCACCTGGGCTGCAGGGGAATCTCTGCTCCAGTGCCTGGAGCACCTCCTGCTTCCCTTTCTTCACTGACCTTGGTGTGTGCAGGGCTGTTTCTGTCACATACTCTCACTCCTCTCTTCAGCTGCAATACTGAAGTTCTCTTTTTTCCCACCTTTCTAATTGCATTATCCCAGAGGCGCTACCACCATCACTGACAGGCTCGGCCTTGGCCAGCAGTGGGGCTGTCTTGGAGCCGCCTGGCACTGGCTCTGTAGGACATGTGGGGAAGGTCCTCACAAGAAGCCACTCCTGTAGCTCCCCCATTACCACAGCCTTGCCGGGCAAACCCAGCAGAGACTTTGCATATAGAAGCACTCAGACAGTTGAGAGCCAGAGTTGATTCTGTACTATCATCTGTAGATTTATCCCGGTGGAGATTGCTTCAACATTTGCGGGTTTTTTGTCTCTTTCCTTCCCCACCTGTAGAATAAAGATTGTACTATTTACTAGCTTTACAAAAGAATTTTGAGATCCTGCAAAAGTAATTTGAGATTAAATACCTACCAAATACAATTTACACTTACGTTAGTAGAAGCAAAGAAAAATGGTTAAATTATTATTATTTTTAAATTATGCTTTAGTTACAGATATTACCATATTAGGAAGAGAAAAATAAGGAAGAATTCAATCAGTCACTTTGTTTTTGCAGGTTCTTTCATGTTGGTGAATACATCTGGGAGATTTGCGGGACAGAAAGCTCACCTCCTGATGCCCCACCTGAAAGAAAATGATACACATTGTATTGATTTTCACTATTACGTTTCAAGCAAGAGTGGAGCTAGCCCTGGCACTTTGAATGTGTATGTGAAGGTTAATGATGGTCCTGTTGGTAACCCAGTCTGGAACACATCTATCACTGCTACTTGGAACAGAGCAGAACTGGCAATTAGTACTTTCTGGCCCAATTTTTATCAGGTATGTTTTACTTTTTATGAAATTTTGTTTCTCATAATAGCCATCTGGTTCTTAATCATCATTTTAACTTTAAATCAAAATACCTTTCAGTATTTCTAGTTGATCTTCATCTTAATTACATTTTTGTACATGATGCTAAATGTTTTTACATACATATGGCTGTGTTTATATGTTTACATACATTTATAGAAGTGTATGAAATGCACACGTGCTCTAAATGTGGATGAACTAATTATGTTGAAAAAAATCTAGAAATTTTGCCATTGATTTCAGTCAATTAACTCTATTTCTCTGTAATAAATTCACTCATTCTTTCAGTTCATTAGGGATGCTGGAATTGAATGCCAATAGATTTTATTACAGTACAGTCTTCAAGTTCGATTTAGATCAGCAATACTTGTTGCTTTAGAACCAGCAGAATCCTTTGAATCCTCAGTTCAAGTCTTCACTCTGAATGCAATATCCGTTTGTTCTGTCTAGTAGTAAACATAAATATAACAGTAGCTGTCACAGGAATGGGATTCTGATTGTATCCTAAGATTCAGGGGGAATTTCACTTGACAGTCCCTTAGGGTGCTGCTTTTCTGTAGGAAGGTTTACAGATTTTACAGTTACTTACTGTTCTATAGTAGTTCAATGTTTTTTCTCCTTCCTGTGAAAATACAGTCTATGTCTCTACAAACAAGTAACTTAGTTTAATAAGAACAGACCAGTAGCATAGAGATGTTATTGAAGCTCCCCCATCTTCACTTGAAGTTTGGAAAGTTTCAATTATATTTTATTTGTTCCCCTGTACTGAATATTGTCACCTTACTTCTGGTTTGAAGATTTCTGGAGAAAAGCCATCCCAAAGATGGGGGTTCCTTGACTGCAGACCTCTCTAGGAGGTATAATGTTGCTCTTCCACCATTCTGTTCTGGAGTGGGACACCCTCATTCCTACAGCCATGCCCCAGTTACCAGTGTCACATGTGGCAGAGTCTTGTTCCTGTTCCTGCATTTGCTGTTTCAGGTAACCTGGTATTTGTTGCCCCATGATATTCTCAAGATCAGTTTGGCAATGTCCACTGCAGGTACTCTGGAAGTCTACAGTGGACTCCTTTCTGTGGCTGCAGCATCTGATCTATGAGGATGTCTCAAGTGAACTCAGTCTGTCCCTTTTGAACGCTTTTTCTTCTAAGGAAGAGAAAATGCTAAAGAACTTTCTAGAGTCTTTTCCTCTGTGATTGTTTCACCCACAGTGAAACAGAAAGTCCTCCAGAAGATGAGTTCAGAGTGCCAGGAATATTTTATTCTTGGAATGTGGGATACCTGGCAGTGGATGCAATACTTGCAGACATGAAAGAGCATACTCACTCATTTCCTCTTGCCTCTGCTAGTGTATTCCTACGTTGGACCCTAGCTGGTATTCACAGGGTCCGCATTTACAGGCAGTGTTCTGCCCAAGGTTCCTAGGAATTGCTCCAACTGCGTTGTCAGGGCTTCCTGGAGAGGATTCAGGGTAAGCTTATGGACAGCTCAGCAAACTTTGATGTGAATCTTTTATAGTTGTCTGAGGGCTCAATGAGGTAATACTGGTGCCTTTTCCAGAAGGGCAGGCATATTAGCAGAGCTGAGGTTCACTTCAGCCATATGGGAGAAGTTGTATGCTACCTGAGTCTCTGGAGCATGAGGCTATATCCTGATCATGAAGTCCAATCTTGGTTTAGTCATACATTTCTCAAGGTGAAAGGGCAGCGTGTATTTTGTTGCCTGTCAGAGTTCGAGTGTTTAGGTGATGTTCTCTGTCATATGGTTTGGTTTTAGCTACTCCTGTGTGGAGCAGGGAGCTGGTATCCATAATATTTAAGTGTCCCAACTCAGGACACTCCCGTGATTCTCTGACCTTACATCAAGACCTCATGTTACCAATTTGATGCCAGTGTTGAGAACTCTTTTCAGTGCTGCCAAAAAGCCTTTCTATCTTGACTGAAATAATGAGGACCAGCCTGTGTTGTGAGCCTCAGTGGATGGTGGGAGAAGAGGATAGAGCATCCCACAGACAATTTTGTGGCTGACATTGAATATAACTCAGTGGTTTATAATGTGGAATTTACTGGAAGGTTTTGTGAACGTGGTGGGTGGTTCAGGAGTGCTGAATACTGAGTAAATATGTGACTGTGTCACTTCTGCCCAAGTCTGTAATGTCCCCGTCTGTATAGTAAATTAGTAGAGGAGCTTCCAGTTTCCTGTCTTCTGAAAGGAGTCTGGTTTTTATGCAGCAGAACTGCTCTGGAATCAGCAGTCACTAAGAGGGTCTCTTCAAAGTCTCACTCTAGCTCTGAATCGAAAGGCTGATGTGGACAGGGGGATTTTAATAGAAGAAGCCTTGACTCTGACTATTAATTTTAAGGTAAATTAACATGTTCATCAAAATACACGCAACCTCTGACAGTTTCAAATGTTATTACTCATGTTATTAATAATAATCTGTGTCAGATTTCTGACAATATGATACATCGAACTGATATCTGAGTAATATGGTATTTGGCCATAGAAACAGAAGGATAACCTTTCCCATCCTCTTTCTCTTCAAGACCTGCCATCTGGACTGTTCACCATTAATCGTAGGTGAACCCTTACATGCTTGGATGGAGTACTGCAGTTTAGCAGATTACCAAGCATCAGCTGATGTATAATAGATGCCTGAGCCTGTCTGTAATGGATTCCATGTGCTCTCCTTGCTGCTGGAAATGTTGAAATTTTTGCATAATCTTTCTTTCACTGTGGAGTACACGAAGTAATTTTCTTTGCATTTGCTACATACAATCTGAAATAATACCTAGTTA
Source organism: Dryoscopus gambensis (assembly GCA_013389985.1). NCBI lineage: Eukaryota > Metazoa > Chordata > Aves > Passeriformes > Malaconotidae > Dryoscopus > Dryoscopus gambensis. The sequence goes on from WEIT01020652.1 coordinate 58,674, forward strand.
GGTACTGCAATTTAGCTGATGTGCCAAAACATCTTATGCTATGCTGATATCCGTGGCGGTGCAGGGAATCACTGTTAAATACTGTAACTTCACTGGTTTTATTGTAAATAAGCTCATTTATTCTCGAGGAAGTGCTGTCACCATTTTAAGAGCTTACAGCTAATTGTCTCCGTTTTTGGTAGCCTCCATCCTCTTAGAAAACCGTGATGCAATTTCCTCACTTGAGTGCTGACATTTGCAAGTTTTCATCTTTTTCTTCTTCTCACAGTTTGTTGTGGGGGAAGGCAGGAAGTTAGCTGCAAGCAGCTGGGAGAAGGGCAGGAAGACAAGAGAGGGTGTATGTGGATCTTGTGAGAATATGGCTCCAAGTTAGGTCACAGCTCAGGTGACTACATGAATAGTGGGGAAGGCACAGGACTCATCTGATGGATGTATAATATAGTACCAAGTCTATTTCCTAAGCTGCTATTCATTTGTGTCCAAAACTCCAACATCCTTTAGCACAAACCCATGTGTTCCTCACAAAGGCTCCAAAATGTACAAAACTTCCTCCCAGTGATTTTCTGAGTTTTTCTGACCCTATTGAACGTAATTAAGAAAAGCCCGCAAAGAAGATTTTTAAGGAACGATGGAGCCCTTTTTAACTTTTCTTATATGAAGGTTGGTAGTTTCCCAATGAGTAATCTCCAAGAGAAGACATGACATTAATAGGTGAAGGGGCAAAGCAATGTAACTGTGGGATTGTCTTTGTTTTGTTTTAAGTCACATAATTTGTGTAGCCATCCATATCTGTGAGTGTTTTATAATTCCATTCCATTAGCAGAACACCTACAAGATGTCTAGATGCAAATGAAACCAAAATGTACTACCGAACTCTGAGGACAAATTATATATGATGACATTATATATGTTTCACAGTTATAATAGTTATACAATTCAATATTTTTAAAAACACGATGTGCTGTGTCTGTTTTGCTGTTGAAAAATGTAGGCAAAATAACTCCCACTAATGGTAGCTGACTACAAATCAGATTATGTAGTATGGAGGGAATTTTAATCCAACTTGTAAAGTTGGTTTAAACCATGTATTGGGAACACATACAAGCTAAGTGTTCAAAAGATTTAATAATTAACAGTAGTTTATTATTGTAGCACCAGTTGCCCAAGCTTGTTAATACTTTCCAGGTTGGGTTTCTATTTAGAATCTACTCTTCAGAAGTACAGTCTTTGAACAAAATAATTAATTTCTTTTAATGTACCCTTCTCTTTTTGCCAGGTAGTTATTTGTATATGTTTCACACCATAGGTAAGCTGCACTACATATATATCCCAAATCACAGTTATAACCTGCATGTAACAACACTAATTGTGGATTATTTGCTGCTTATTTAACTTGTGAGATATTCTGATGATTAAGGATGTAGTTAATTCCATAATTAAAGATCTTCGAAGTACTACTGCCTAACATCTGCCATTGATTTGAGGGTATGTCTGCATTGCTGTCCAGTTAGTGATAACAGTGTACTTGCAGTAACATGGCTTCAAGCTGCCAAACACCTTCTGAGAGTCCAAGATAATCAGCGCAGCTTGTTCTTTTCTGCTGTGCCTCCTGGTCTCTGAGCTATTTGTTTCGAAGTAGCTGGTGTATTTCTGCAGGTACTAGTCTTTTTTCTGTTTTATAAAATCGCTTTAGGACTGCTCCCCTGAGGGCGCATTGCCTTCCTCTTTTTAACATTGGTCACGGGAAAAATTGTTTGCTTTACTGAGCTATTGTCTACTTGGTGCATCTTAAGCAAGAGCATCAAGGAGTTTATCGTGTCTTTGGAGACAGCCTGCAAACAAAACAAAGCTTCGCATAATTCCTAAGACCTTCGCCCTCCTCCTAACTTGAGTAGAATTAGAATGTACACAGAAAAAGAGAATTGAACGTTACATAGATTTTTCTGGTTAGTGGCAAGATTGTTTTTAGATTCTTGGGGAGCAGTCTCAGTAGGCTGAGAGGCTCTAAAATTGATGCTTTGAGATACCAGTCATGAAAAGGCTGCTCATCTAGTGAGGAGAGGGTGGCAGGATTTTTTTGGTGTTTGTTTTTATTTTCTTCAATTTTTTGATGTTTTTTCTCATTTGGATTTTTTAACAAGAGTAGAATCTGGTGATTTCAGGATTGTTTTCCCTAGGTTAGTTAATGATTCTCAGACCAATTAGAAGTATTTAAAATATATTTTACATTTTAGAAGTGTTGCCATTTTGGAACTTCACAATATGCAAAATGCTACTACGGAGTTGAGTCTGGTGAGTAGCTTGTGTTCCCTGCTTCTAACCCTTCAAGCAAGCAATTTAGCACAGCACCACTGCAAGTCACGCACCATCCCCCTATCAGTTTTTATATTTTGAATTATTTGCTTTGTACTTTGCTGGAAGTCAGTCCTGGCAGCAGTGAACTGAAACAAATCTTGATTAAACAAAACAACAAACACTGCAGATTTAAAATCCAGAAATGGAATTGAAAGGATTAAAAATAGCTTCCAGTGGAGTAACACAACTGTCTGTGCCACTGCACCATCTTTAAACATAAAATCCTATGAAGCTGGAATGAAAAAGTGGAGTAAGAGCCTGGCAGTAATTCCTGATCCTTTTTAGTAAGGACACAAAGGAGTTACACGGTATCACTTCACAGAGATGAGATTTACCCTTTACCATTCTGACACTTTCCCCTGTAAATTAGGACTTCAGGGAATAAGAAGCAGTAGATCCAACCTAACTTTTAAAATCTGGACTTAAACATACATTTTTTTCATAACCTGCTTTGTACATGTTTTGCTTGGAGTTTGGCTCATGCAATGTACTTAAATCCTCATCTAGGATTTAAGCTTCCTGTGCAGTAAAGGTCAGGCTCACATTCTTGTGTGTTGTGTGTGTTGCATTCAGCTGCACACATACAGTTCCTGAACTGTGCTTTGAACTCCAAAGAAACTTTGAAATGCATATTGCATTTTGAATGACAAACCTGTGTCAGGCATCTTAAATAGCTCTTCTTCATTGAGTTATGTGCTTTGGGAATAGCTATTTTGAGAAAGATGCGCCAGAGCAAACTACATACCTAAATTTAAAATCCCCAGCAGTCTAAAAATGGTCATGAGTAAGGAGGCATGCATTTTTTGTCATATGCACAAGGCTCTGTTATTTTCTCCTGTCCCTTGTTCCTCAACCAGAAAAGCATTTGGGCCTTCACTAGAGAAATACAAGACAGCAACTGGTTTAAAAACAGAAAGAGAAGACTAAGATTTAATAAGACTTAATGTCAGGAGTTCAGTTTTCAGTCTGGCTTGCTTGTTTCTTTGTGGTCTCAGATTGGCAGCAACCACCAAAATGTTGTTTTGTGTGCTTGAGTGCACGTGAGAGGGCCAGGTGGTAGCTGGAGTGAGGAGCAGGAGTGAGAGGTGGACAGGGAAATGGCAAGAAGCGAATTCCCAGCCAGGGAGGCCTGAACGCATTTTAGGCAGCCCACATCAGTAAGCTGTGATAGATCTCTGCAGGGCCTGGGAAGGACCGGGTCAGGAACCTCCCTTCACATGGCTTTGATGAGAAAGCATTTGCTGCTATTGTGGCCTGGTGATAAGGCAGGTAATCATAGGATGAATCAGAAAGGGGAGAAGAATTCAATCCACAGGGTACAAGTCAATGCCAATTTTCTGGAGAGGAACTGCTCCCAATGCCTTGTAAAATACATTCAAAGAAGGGTGCTCCGTGCGGTAAAGCAGAGCAGGCAGAGGAGAGAGCAGCCTGTGATGCAGCACTGCCTGCTCACTGGGGATGCAGGGGGGCAGGATTGTAGCCTGAGCTTAAGCAGCTTTCTTAATACTCATTTCTCTTTCTTGTTTTTGCAAAGTGCTATTTTTAAGTCGTGTGAAGGACAGTGTTTATATTAGGTACAATCCACCTTTTGACTGAAAGTGTTGTAATTTTACAGCAACAAAGGCAGGAATTTACGGAGTGAGGTTGTGTGGCAACAAAACCTGTTTATTTCTATTGTTCTCTGGAACAAGTGAGTTATCTTGAGTTGCACATTTTCAGCAGTAAGCATTTATGTTGGTGAGCAGACCCCCTTTCTTTGTTCATATGTAGCAAGGGGAAGTGGCAGGAATGAAAAGCTAATTTTGCTCTTCAGTGAAGCAGGGAGGATCAGGGACAGTGCAATGCTAAGCCGCTTCCCTGGTTCCTGTTTGGCAGGCCTGCAACAGGGAGAACGGTGTAAAACAGCTTTCAGGGCAGTGTTCAGCAGTTTTTCCTGAGCAAATGAATTCTGTGTTTTAACCAGTTGTTTCCGGACTGATAAGGTGGTGGAATAATAGACAAAAATCCAAGGGCCGCCCAGTCTGACGTTGCTGGAGTGTTTTCTCTGTTTTGACCTGGAGTCTTTTGTATTGCCTGCAGGTGTTGCATCAGCCATGAGAAAAGGCAAAGTTTGGAGATGGAAGTAAAAAGTTAATCTTTACAAGCCAAGCTACTTTCCAAATGGGAAATGATGGAGAAAAACTGGATGTGAATTAAGTCTCTAGGTTACATTTTTAGTGAAATTACTAGGAAACTGATTCAGATTTGTGAAGAGTCTTGACATCCCTACTGTAAGCTTTTCGGTGAATGAATGGGCTACCAGAAGTGTTACTCAGGTCTCTCTGTCTCACAGCATGTAGCACTCTTACTAGGACTTTCAGAAACCTGTGATACATAGGATCAAATTCCTTTTTTAATTTAAAAAGGGGAAATGCTTAGTTAGCAGATACTTGATTCCATAATCTTCATTCATCAATTTAAATAAAATGAGATCTTGAATTTGTTTACAGCAATTGATAGTATTTCACAGCCTGTGAACAGAAGAGGGATTATATTACTGTACTTGGAATAAACTGTCATGTTCATAGAATCGTAGAATGATTTGAGTAGGAAGGGACCTTAAAGATCATCTAGCTCCAACCTCCTGCTGTGGCTTGGATACCTTCCATAAAAACAGGTTTCTCAAAGCCCCATCCAACCTGTTCTTGAACACTTCCAGGGACGGGGCTCAGTTTCTCTCGGAAGCCTGTGCCAGTGTTTGACCACACTCGCAGTAAAGATTTTCTTCCTAACATCTAATCTGCATCTATCCGGTCTCAGTTTAAAGCCATCACTCCTTGTCATATCATTACATGCCCTTGTGAAAAGTCCAGCTCTTCTGTAGGTCCTTTTTAGGTACTGAAATGTGGCAGTGGCTCAGCCTACTTTTAGGCTGCAGCCCCGCACTGCCAATCAAATCCTGGCCATACAGTGGGTGGATTTTCCCGCCTCAGACAGTGGGTCTGAGGGGGGTTCCATGGGCGGCACAGAGGTATAGGCTGCAGCCCACTGGGTGGCACCCTGAAGATTGTTCTTCCCCTTGGTCTGGAAAGTTCTGTTAAGTTCGGTTCATCATCGGTTCTGTGTTACAACTCCCGCCTCCCAAATTCCCTCATTGGATTGTATCCCAGTTGTATCCTCCCCTCTCCCTGTACCTCATTGGTTCCCTTTCTGTTACCACCTCCCTTGAAAAAAGGGGCTGCCCGCCCCATTTCGGTGCCATTTGGTTCCTGGACTCTCCAGGTTAAAAGCTTATTGGAACCCACACCTGTGGCCCTTCCTGCCTCCTTTGTCCTTGGGGACGCTCCAGCCTAACACCAGGCTATCTGGTGCCAGCCCCCCGGCGAGGGGAAAAGCGCATTTACTACCTGGCTTTGTGGCTCTCCACCGCGTCCCTCCTCTGCTGCCTGCTGTGCGGCAAGGACGCTTTTGGAGACACTGCCGCGTTGCCTCTGTCCTGCGGGCACGACCAGAGAACGACCTGGACAGCGTCACTGAAAGGCCATAGAAAGATCTCCAGTATGTATATATGGTTATATGTATACCTATACTGTGGTGTCCCATAATGAGATCAAGTTGAATGGAGCTCTGAACAATCTGGTCTAGAGAAGGTGTCCCTGTCCATGAAAAAGGGGTTGGACCTTTAAGGTCCCTTCCAACCCAAACCATTCTATGATTCTACAATCCCTGGAGCCTTCGCTTCTCCAGGCTGAACAACCCCAACTATCTAAACCTGTCTTCATTGGGCAGGTGCTCCAGCCCTCTCATCATCTCTATGGCCCTTGTCTGAACTTCAACAGGTTTCATGTCCTTCTTGGGGGCCCCAGAGCTGGATGCAATGGGGTCTCACCGCAGTTGAGTAGAGGGGGAAAGTCACTTGCCTTGACCTAATGGCTGTACCTGTTTTGATCCAGCCCAGGATACAGTTGGCTTTCTGGGCTGCAAGTGAATGTGGCTGGGTCATACTGACCTTCTCATGCAGCAACATTCTCCAGTCCTTTTCCTCAGGTCTACTGTCATTCCATTCTGACCAGTCGGTATTTGTGCATATGTTTTCTTTTATATATGAATCAGCATCTCTCTTTGACAATAGTATGTCACTATTGGCTTTAGTGCCTTGTTCCGTTACTAAAAATGGCATATTCCATGTCAGAAGAGACTAAAAGTTACAGTCATTAAAGTTGATATCAGTTTGGCTATTGCTTTTAATGGAAGCACGATTAAACTGACAGTATTTCAATTTGTAATACTTTTCTTCAGAACATACTCTCTTTAATGTCAATAATTGTAATTTAGTTGTATGTCCAACTGGCATTTTCTTGATACACTGCCTGGGTTTTTTGCAGAATGACATTTTGGTATTTTGTCTAGAGATATAGCAGGGTATTTTAGATCGTTCATTGAAGTTTTTTCTGCTGTTGTCATTAGCAGTTCTTATTCAGTTATTTCAGGGTTTTAGTTTCTGCCTATGAACTGAAGGAATGGGTTTGTGTTTAAAACCTACAAGGTTTTTTGTCTGTGAGTAGATTGCAATACTGATGTACTTAAAGCCTCTCAGGCTGTAGCTAAGCTCCCCTGTTATGAATAATAGAAATTATTTTATGATCTACTCAGGTATTGCATATGGGATTTTTTTTTTAAAGCTCAGGTTATTGGTCTTTCTGGAAGTCAGGTAGATCCTTAGAAAAGACACCCTTATGCAGCATTTTAAAAAAATAGTAAAGTCTCTGTTATCTGGCAGTAAGATTTTTAGAAGAAAACTTCTGACTGGTCTGGCTGGATGCTCCACAGGTGTGCATGTGCCAGTTCCTCAGGGTATTTTTTAGCATTTAGCATGTCTGAAAGTTGAGAACATTTATAGTTGAAAAAAACTACTTTACTCTGCAGTGATGGGATCATGGATCAGGTGGGCCTTTCAGATGGCTTTGTGCTGCTCTTTTTGTGTTGAGTGCTCCATAAGAAAGAGAGGGTTGTTTTGGGTGGGGGGGGTTTAAAGTTATATTTCAGTAAAACACAGAAAGTTAATTGGTTTTTTTGGGGTAAATTGTTAATTGGGGTATTTTTCTTCTTAACAGAGAAAACTCAAAGCTGCTAGGGAATACAGGAAACAAATCAGTAACTGTCCCCAGCCCTCTCTGTTTTTACAGGCAGATCTTTGCGTCCACACCTAGATTCAGTTATCTCAGGGACTTAACTTTGTGGCAGCATATTTCCCTGGGGAACTTTTCCATCATTTCTGAAACCTGGTTGTCTGCTCGCTGTTCTCCACTACCATGTTGCAACATCTCTGCCTTAACTGCAGGTCCCTGGGCCTATGCCATGGTTCTCATACCCTATGGTCTTTCAGATGTTCTTCACTTGAAATAGGCTTGATAGTTCTTCAGGAAACAGAGCAGTCTCTGCCTTCTTTCAAGGATATCAGCATTTTTTTAAGAGTTTGTTACACAAATGGAGAACGTGCAACTTTGTCACATTTGTTAATAGAGAGAAATGCTTGTTCTTTTTTCAAAGTCCAGTGACTGGAAACAGGAGCTGTGTTCTTGGGTCTTGCACTGCTGTTACAGCTTAGGGTTACTTAGTGCACATCACCTCTCTATTTCCATTTCAAGGCTGTTAAGATGAGGGTAATAATCATGGTTAGAAAAGTTATTTCAGGTCTCTGAATGAAAGTTATTCTTTGAGTCTTTGCTCTTTTTCTTTTTTAAGAACTTCTGCTTTCCAAGATAGTTAAGACCAAATCCCATCAGGAGATTTTCTTCTTTGTAGGAAAAAGATCCTTCGAAATTTTGAATGGTGTTGCTCTGGATGTTCTACTAAGTGCTGGCAGCCAAATCCATGCCCTGTTCAGCCTGTTGCTGTGGATCAATAATATCAATTTAAGAGCCAGTAGAGGGCCATCTAGAATTTAGAAGGCCACAGACTGAGGCTTGTGACTGAGCAATTCTTTTCTTGCAGAACTTGTTTCTGACAAATTTCTTTGGCAGCATTTGGACTTGGCTCTTTGAAACCTTGTGTTTTTTCATGCTGCATGATTCATGTAGTGTCAACACTGGTGCTGTAGGTTGAAATTTTGTGTAGACAGGAGGCAGAACTAGAATGAAAAGTAATTTTTTCCTTTTCAGCCATGTGGAGTTAAGGCCATATTTACAGCAATTTTACTCCAGTGAGACTGGGAGGGAGAAATGGACAGAGGTTAGGAAGAGAACAACAGATCAGTGTCCACAGGTAGAGCAAAGAGAAAGAAGGGGGAGAAGGCAGCAGCAGAAGGACATGAAGGTTTTTCTCACCTCAAGGTTTGTTTTAAAATCAGAATCGGTGTTCTGACAGTCTTTATTCAACATCAGGAAATTGTGATATATTATGGAGTTGCATGTTACCCTGATAACATGTTTGCATTCTGTATCATTTAGTAAAGGGATATGGTACGTAGTGTGTGCATCTGTTCCAACATCAAGTACAACATATGAGTGAAAAATCCTTTCTAAGCTTTGTCTTTCTCAGGGTGCTTCTTAAGACCAGTTACAAGAGGCAATTACAGTTAACTTCCTGAGCAAAAGTGAAGTATTTAAAAAAAAAAAAAAAATCACAATCTGGATTTTAGCCTGACCCTCTTGAGCATTGGTTTGGAAATTACCTGCTAACATTACTGGCATATTTTCTCCTATTCCATATAAACATTCTTGGGATGTTCAAAGCTAAGGCTGCCAAACTTTGGAGAGGTTTACTTTAGAGTGTACTCAATTCGAACAACAAGAGTGGTCCATTTATTTTGTGACCTATTTATAGCCATTAAACAAACCATGGCAAATGGATCTGCTTTGCTTAATTCACTGCATTTGGTGGAAGATTAAAAGCATGGAAAATGCATTCCTGAAAATAGGTATGTTTGTGTCTGATACCCTGCAAATCTTTGTATACTACAGAATTGTAATTTTTAAAATAAAAGCAGTTCATTCTGCAAGACAAAGAATTGAAAATAAAATACCAATCTTAATACCTAAGGTGTTTATTAAATAACTACTTTGGTAGACCAAATATTGGGGAGATTTGGTTATTTCTACTGTGAGCTATATATGATCCTGCTTGTAAATCTCCAAAAATGGTGTTAACATGAAAAATGTAATTTAAGTTCTGGTTAGTTTTAATGATAAGAACAACACATCTTGAGGGTTTTATGATTGTGTTTTGTTTACCAGGCGTTCTTAAGATATTGAAAGAATTAATGTATTTTTCCATAACAGACTGTTTTTATATTCCCTGTGTTCCAAAGCTGCTAACTGAAATTCTCTTTCTGCTTCTCAGGTTGTTTTTGAAGTGGTTACTTCAGGTCACTCTGGATATGTGGCTATTGATGAAGTGAAAGTTTTAGGACATCCATGTAGTAAGTACCTGTCTTGTGTTGTAAAGCCAGACCCCCTAAAATGAATGTGCTACTGTGCTTCAATAAATGTGGAGGAGAAGATAAGGACAATGTCCGAAAACAGTGTCACTGCTGTAAATATAGGCTGGTATATATAAAGTGTTGCTAACATGGCATCATTGCACCTTATTGGCTTTAAAGACATCTCTCTTATGTGCACCTTGTGTACAGCACTTAGCTTGAGCCCTGAACCCAAACTGGGCCATATGGCAACTCTTTTAGAACAAAATCACCAAGTCATCATGATTCTATGATTCTAAGATTTGTTGATGAGTTTTCTGTCTGCATCAAAAATTCAGTGCAGCCACAAGCTGAGACATTACTGAGAGCAGATGAACAACACAACAGCTGACTATATGTAATTATTTTTTCCAAGGCTTAGAAGGAAGAAAGCTGGCTGAGGACTCAGGCTTTGCTAAGCAAGGTTACTCAGAGTACTTCCCAAGGTTCATGGCTCCATTTCTGCACTGTTTTACTTCTTTATGTTTCAGATATGTTTCTTTATCCCATTATTAAGGATATGTAATACCTAATTATCCTGAATTGTCAAAACAAACATTGTAAATAAAGCTTTAATGTAGTAATCCAGACATAATTGAATAGACTACTTAAATAAATCATTGCTTCACATATATGCTGTTTGTTAAATGAGATTTATTAAGATCATACATGGAATAGTAGGTTGTAATCTTACTGACCAAATAAATGACTGAGTGGGGAAGAAGATACCAACTGCTGTGCGAGTGTTCCTCTTATACCATATTGTGCTTGCATGCATTTGTTGTGGCTTTTAAGTAAGAGCTGTGATTCCAAATAAAAAGTGCTCTATCAGATAGTACTGAAGCACTTCATAAAAATGGTTTTAGTGTTAATGGCAAGAAAGCACACATTTCTTCAAATACAGAGACAGTTATGCAGAATCAGCAGCTGCTATTTCTGAGTCACTTATTTCTAATAAACACAGCAGGCTCTCATCTTGTTAGAAAGTATATGT
>WEIT01020654.1:2214-20069 GCA_013389985.1 Dryoscopus gambensis
TCATCACTCATTATGCTAGTGTTACACATAGACGTAAAAAACAGGCAGCTCTTTTGACCTCTGCAGAATTAGAGAAAAAGGAAACAAATAAACCACAGTATATTCCAAATGATAGAGTACATGCAGAGAAGTAAATTAAAGGCAACACAAATACAGCACAAATGCAGCTTTAGAAAAACAAAGTATTTGCCAAGAGAGAAAAGACAAAACAGGTAAAGGAACAGATAATATATTGAGGGCTAATATATTCAAAATAAAAAAAATGGTTAAAAATTTAGTTATGTCAATGATTTGTCATAAATGCTCTCTTTCTAATAACTCATGAGAAAAATGGAAGCGAAAAGTTTGAAAGCCTTGCTGGGACCCTCCCCTTAAGAAATCATAATGGGCAGTTTTTCTGATCATATATAGAGTTCCTACATGGCTCTATTTTTAGACATCTGTAATTCAACAGACTTTGACCATTTTAATCTGTGTAACATATTTTATTATTTAATGTCTTCATATGATTAAAAAAATAACCCATACATATTTAAAACTAGATACCGTTCTGCTTTCATCCTTTTTTGGGGGGAAGGAGGGAAAAGCAGGTAATTTTTCTCTTGTGTTTTGAATAGAACCATAGCTACCAGTGTTCCTTTCCTTTTCTTCTCTTTTGCATATCATGTTTTCTCTCAGCAAGACTCAGGGACGTGCATGGAGGAAGAAAAGCACAAACCTATTGTTGTTGTTGAGTCACCTAAGGAAACTCATACCTTCTTTGGGTTCGTCTTATAACACACAGTATCTGCATAACAAGGCCACTGAAAGATCATTAATACAGATTTTTCTCTTTTATTTATCTTTTTTCTGTTTTAAATGCAGCAGGCATTCACCATCGGAATATAACAGCTTAGAGGTTACTCGAACATACAGCTCTTTTGCAGGAGATACTTAACCACATGCCTAACCTTAAAAATGTAAATACTTTCATTTAAATCAATGTGAAAAAATAATTTGGTTAAAGTTAGACATGCTTTGATAATTGAGGGTATTGGAAAAGAAGACAAAACAAAATCATGAGTTTAAATGTATAGGTTATGTCATTTGGAATGAACGGATGCTAGTAGTCAATTTTTTTTCCTTTTTCCTTTTTTGTTTTGTATTTTAGAATTTGAACTGCTCCTGATAAATTTATTCCCAAATTTCATCATTCAATGTATCATAAATATTAGGGAGATGTTTAAACAACCTGAAAAGGAGGTTTTTTTCAGTAGACAGTACATGGTAAGTGTTCAGAAAGCAGTCAATTTGAAACAATAGTCACCCTGAAGTCTGTTTTTGCCCCTCCAAAATATTTTTTTTGGTGTCTTATTTTGTTCTACTGCCTTGGGATAAGTGCTCTTAAAATTTATTTTCATTGGAAAAGAGATTTTAATAATGCTATCCCTTTGCACTGTTATTATAAATTAGAGAATTATTTTAATATATGGTGTCGAACTTATTCCAATTTTCAGATGCAATGATTAGAAGTCATTGACACCAATCTACCACACATGACCTTAGTCGCATATCTTGTTCTGTTATTAGAGTAATCAAGGAACACAATTCAGTTATAATATTACATCCTGCATTTTATTCAATTCCATATGACAAAAATAGTAACCTAGACTAAGACATCCATTTCAATCAGTAGATGTGTCAAGCCAACAAGTTTTAATAATAAAAAATATTGGATCTAGGTAACAATTCCCAGCTGTTTCAGGGAGGCTCCTAGCCCTACATGGTATCACAGTATAAAAATAGTGTCTCTCTTCACCATGCAGAGAGGAATGGCCTAACCCTGAACACAAAATGGGGTCAGTCTTACTGTACCATTGTCAACCATCTTATTTACAACACTTTACATATTTTTTCTCTTTTTCCTTTTTCATTTTTTCTTCTCTATTTTTCTTTCTTTTTAAAAATTTTTTTTGTTTGTTTGTTTTTAAGTTATACACATTTTTTAGGGAATAGAGATAACACTACATGGTACCAAATACTAACAAAAAAAAAAGTCACGCCAAAAATTACACATATAAATAAAAACATTCAATTGCTGAAATACAGCAACATTAAGCCACCTCAGTTTTCTTATTTTTTAATGCTTGGAAACACCCCTAACCACCCACACACTGTGGCAAAAAATTATATTATATTGTAGAGGTGTTACAGACATATAATTTTGCTCACATATAGATATATATTTATATCTATGTATCTCTATCTCTTCATTGTAGAAAATGGAGCTGTAGAGTTCCTTGTTCATTTCCAATAGAAACAAACAGCTAGTAAGTCTTTGAACCTCTTTTCACTCCATTATATGATGGCAGAAATAGTCCATCCTCTTACAGTAATGGTTTCTGTTGTATAAGAAAGATTGTCCTATTTTTCAGTCTCAACTGAGAAGACCTCACTGTCTGATTCATTCTTCAGGGGCATAAAACTCCTTGCACTGTTACCCAGCTACTCATAATGTCCCTCAAACAATTCTGCTGGACGGAAGTTCAGAGTGTCAACTCCACCATGCTTGTAATGCACAAAAATGAGGTAGTACACAAAACATTTACTGTTCAAGTTTTGATTAAGCCCCAGTCTCCTCAGCATCCCCAGCCTAACTTATGAGTGGAACCATTCCCTTTGTTTAGTCAGCGTAATTCCCACAATGCAATCACTGTAAAATAATATTTGATTAATCAGAGTACATTGTGCTTTGGAGCAATCTGAAAAGATAATCATACAGAGTTGGAAATAAATACAGAACATTTGTGTGTTACTACTACTCATGCTGCCCGAACGTTCTTTTTTTTCCCCTCCATTATTAGGCAGTCAGCATCTTTCTCATGGTTATGTGTGAAGAAGACAGAACAGATTACAGGAAAATTAAACCTACATAATGTACTTCTTCCTCTATCCTAGACTTGTATTAATATCACACTCCTAAGTTAAATGTATCAGAATTCTGTCAGGGGTGGTCACACTTTTGAGTGGGCTTCGTAGAAAAGTTAAATGAATCATTTCCATTTAAGAAATGGCAGTCCCCAAATTTCCTAAGGATCTGACAGCTCTCTGCAATTCTCTGCTTAGTTGATAGAGATCTCTCATTGTTTGACCTTAAAACAAAACAAGAAACTGCAACAGGGTCCTCCTCCTTATTCCTTAAGTCAAAGTACTATTTATAAAATAGTTTACATCTTTGTTCAGTTTCAAATTATAGACAAACCTCCCTAATACAAAATACTAAAAGTGCAATAGTATAAATTAAGAGTTTGCAACCACATTATACAAACATTACCTTTTTATTGTACAGCTTTGATAACACGGAGTATTTACTCACAACTGTTTATAATGTTGTGAATAATTTATAGTGCTAAGGTTTGTCTGTAACTTGTTTTCCAATCATTGAGCTAAAATCCACACTACATTTTTTTTTTCATTTAATAGAACAACTGTCCACATAGCAGCTACAAATATTTAAATTAAAAAAAGTTTGTTACTGACAGGTACTTGCACATGAAAAGCATGCTATCTTTCCCAATAAAACTTCACAATTTTGCCTGCATTGAAAGAAATCACTTACTCATAGGAAAACGAAACTTGCTTAACCAAAAAAAAAAAAAAAAGGAAAAAGAAAAAAGAAAAATCACATAGCCAGATGTATTTTGCAGTACAAAAGCTTCATTTAAGTTTGGGGCTAGTATATTGTCTGTTACCCGCATAATCTTAACATTATAAATACTACAGACAAGGATACTGTAATAATACACAGCATTGGGGTACTAAATCACTTATTTAAGATTCCTAAAAACATAGTCCAAGTTGCTAACTAATTTGAACAAAACGAGCAAACAAGTGTGACAGAATGCTGTAATGAAGCCCCCCTTTCTCAGGCGATAGTAAGTTTTGTAAGAAGCAAAGTGAATGTAGACTAGCCTCTTTCTGTTTCTAATGAAGTTATCCCATGACTGGTTTGTTTGTTTGTTTTCTGTTAAATTAAAAGATTTCAAAGTTCTCAGTAACAGTCAAACTCCCTGTTGAAAGAAGTACCATGCAGATCTTGCAAGACAGCTTTTCAGCAGCCACAAAGTTATGTATTTCTGCTATGGGTAAAAACTTTAAAGGGAACCTATGCATTTAGGTCAGGAAACTAATGCTTAGCTTCAAAAGCTGTACATGGAACAGGACAAGTGTTGTGTCGAGTAGAGGTCCAACAGTTATTCAGAATGAATGCTTTTAATTTATGCCAATCTCTTTATTATCCTCAATAAATCTGGTGAATGGACGACTGGCTCCCGTTTCAGAACTTGCTTTGTCCAGACTGACAATGGGAGGGCTGCTGCCCGTGCGAGCTTTGTCCATGCCACCGGTAAGGTTACTTAGAGGCGGGATGGCGCCTCCGCCTAGACTTACTGGGAGCTGAGGAATGCCTCCGTTCTGTATGACAGAAATCTCATTGTTCTTCATAGCTAGTCCGTTAGTGATAGCTGCAGCATATTGGTTCCAAAAATTGGGGTCAACATTCATAGCCCGAGCTGCCAAATCCTTCTGGAACATCTCGGAGAACTTGAGCGCATCGCCACCGAGCAAAGCCATGGGGTTTTCCACAGAGAGGCGTCGGCCACGGCGTGCAGGGGCATTATTCCACATGTGAGTCCCCATGTGAACCTGCAGAGTGAACAAGGACAAGAAGCACCTCCAAGTTAGCACATTCTGGTGAGGTGTCTAGCCTGAAATGCTGTTACTTACAGTAGTGCTTGCTTTTTTAAAAAAATACCTTTTAATTTGCATTGAAAAAAAATCAGTTCCAGTTAAGACACAGTTCTAAGGTCCAGTCAGCCCACACAAAGAAAACCCAGTTCCATAGTAGTTTTTCAATGTGCATTTGCTTCTTAGTGAAAACAAACAGCACTGCAAGACTAAATGGTACATACTCTCTTGGGTTAGACAATTTCACATGCAAGCTGGAAGTCCTCACATGCTGAAGCTTATCAAGGGCATTACTCATACTAGGAGATGGGTGTTGTTTTCTGCCCTTTCCCTTTTTTCATCCTGTCTGCTTTCATATTTTATCTCATGTCAGAAGCACTGATTACTTTGCTAACTCTAGCATTATTAAAAAGGACATTTAAAATGTCTTCCACAGGCTGCGTCCTGATGGTTAACCAGACTGCAGGAATAGGAGCCAACAGTCCTGTAGTAACCCCCTGTAAATCTGGGAGAAACAGCTTTCTACTCTGCAATGGCTGCAAAGCGGAATAGAAAATAGAAATTGGGGAGGAACCCAAGGAGCTGAGCAAGCTCTGTGTTTCTGGTTTACAGCATAGTTATTTTGCATTGATGGTTCATAAGAACTCTCAGAACATGTCCTTCAGCTGACTGGGTGTGCCATCATATCTGTCAAGAGAGCTATAAGATGCCTGCATGTACACCTGGAACCTGTTTTAAAGTTCACATCATTGCACAGCCACTTTCCTGTCCCTATCTTCCACACAGTAGAAGCATAATGTCCGCTACCATACAGCAAGTATTTCCTTGAAACTCCTTTCTCACCTGTCTTTGGGACAAACGCTTAGCACTAAAACCTGCTGAGTTCAAGAGAAGTGCTCCTTAACCACCCCCTCCCCAAGCCTTTACAGTTTTATGCGGCCTCTTACCTTAAGATTCCCCTTTGTGGTAAAAGCTCTACCACAGATTGTGCAACCAAACGGTTTTTCACCGGTATGGGTGCGCTCGTGTATCTGCAGTGCACTTGCTGAGGAGAAGGTCTTCCCGCACGACTGACAGTTGTGCTGCTTGGGAGTCCGGCGAGGGGGGGGTGCCAGCATAGGGGTGATCCCCGGACTCATCACTGTCTGTGGTGCAGCAGGAACCTGGATTCCAGCTGGAAGCGAGGGAACCTCACCCAAAGAGATCGGCTTGCTGTGACCATTCACTTCCATTTTGATCATGGTAGGTGCTGTACTGGTGACCAGGCTAGGAGTACTTTGGCTGGGACCTAGAGTAAAGTTGGGTTCAAATAACTGAGAAGGCAGCTCTTTTAATTTGTGCGTCAGTAAGTGCTGTTTTAAATTACCCATAGTGGAACACCCACGACTGCAGACTGTACAAACAAATGGACGTTCTTTAGTATGGCTGCGGTAGTGAATTTCCAATGCACTCTTACAAGCAAAAGGCTTGCCACAGATATTACAAACAGTACTTTTAAACTTACCACGTTCTCTGTTCAGGAACAGCAGACTAAAAGGAGCCTCCTCTTTGATGACTGGTCTTCCCGGGTTGGTGGATGTCAGATCTAATGCGCCTCCGTTTTCAGTTGTGGGTGGTGGACTGTCTGGTTTTTCTGTCTTTAATTGTATTTCTTGTGGCTCTTCCTGGTTACTGAGACCGGGGGACTTTGATCTGAAACTTTCACTATTGCTATTCACAGGAGACAAAGCTTGCATGGAGGAAGAAGACTCTGACATTGCAGGGCTGCCTGCACTCTGGCTTTCAAGATCACCAACGGCTGATGAGGAGTCATTGCTCAAATGGTCACTTTCCCCTGATCCATTTTCTATGGATTTTAAACTGGTCAGCTGCTGACAGTTCATGACAGAATCAATCATTTTCATTTGATTTTCCAAAGCAGCAATACTGGAGATCACAGAAGGTGGTGAAGAAGGACATGACCCAGAGTAAGAGATAAGGGGTTTGGATGAGTCACTTGCTGTGTCCTTTAGTTCCGGGTCCTCTTCCATTGAATTTTCATCAAAGTCATCATCGAAGTTGCTCAGTGTGTCGATATTCTTCTCATCATAGGAAAGCTCTGAGTCCATGGCATCTTGGAAGCCCTCTGGTAGCGGTGTGTTTGGAATTTGCCCACCCATATGCATACGAATGTGCTGCTGAAGAACAACCGCGTTTGTAAATTTCTTCTGACAAATGGGACACGAGTGTTGTACTCTAAGTGGTGGCTTCGCTCGATGAACTCCAAAATGTGTTTTTAGATTGCCTTTTGTAGTAAAGGCACGTCCACAAATTTTGCATTTAAATGGTCTTTCTCCTGTATGTGTTCTGTAATGCATCTTGAGAGCGCTCTGACAACTAAGCACACGGTGACAAATGACGCATTGATTTGGATCTGTCATCTTCTTATCAATGTTCTCCACTAGCTGTTGTAGTTTTGAGGTTTCTGATGTTTGCATAGAGTCTAGCAGACCGCCAAATGGAAACTTTGCCTTAAACTGGTCAGACACTGCTGGAAGCACAGGGTTTGGGAGGCTTGTTGCAGCACTGCTGTCTGTAACCACCGTAGGAATTGAAGATGTGGAAGCTGTAGAAACTTGCCCACCTGCAGAAAGGTCCCCAAGCCGTGTGCTCGTGGGAGGCAGAGTGACAGGTTCTGCCTTGGTCAGAGATGAGCCACTCTGAACAGGCTGCGGGGATTCAGCAGATGTTGGAACACCGGACTCAGAAGTGTTGAGGCTCGGGGATAGAGAAGTGCATTCACTGGAGGCAGGAGAAGGCCTCTGGGGTGACCTGCTCATAGGAGTGATACTTGGAGAATCTCCGTAACTATTCACACTGGGTACAGTGGGGGGCAGCTGGAGCCCAATGGAAGTCGGGACAGTTGGTAAAACAGGTTTACTGTCTAACCACGTTGTGACTGGCTTTTCAGGGGGCAGCGACATCCCATACGGGATTCCAGAGCAGGTGGGCACATTATCGAGGTATTCTGGAACAGGGTAAGGGTTCATCTGAATATGAGGGTATTTCTCTTTATGCCTCTGAAAATGAACTTTCAGGTTGCCCTTTGTGGAAAAGCGATTTCCACATATGTTACACTTAAAAGGTCTTTCGCCTGTATGCGAGCGGAGATGAATTTGTAAAGCACTATCACTTCCAAAGACCTTGGCACAAAATCGGCATTTATGTTTAAAAAAGGGATCCTCAGAGCTTGACTTGGGTTCAAACACTGACACATTTGGTGGCTTTCCTTTGCGGTGCTTCATAAGGGCGGACAAAGGATCGAGCGCATTAGCAGTTGCAGCAATGCTAACCAGTGGATTGGGGAAGATCACGCTATTTGATGAAGTCTGAGGTAGAAGTGGGTTTGGCAGGCTGGATACTGAGGTGAGGCTTCCATGTCCTATTGAAGGTGGAGTCGAAGCATTTTGGGGCTGCGAAGCACTGTTAGGAGCATTTGACACAGAAATGGGAGTTATGGACGTAATTGCATTTGAGGAGGAAGGTACACCTGATTCAGGCAGGGCAGAAGAGCCACCACTGGATATATTGGGCGTACTTGCTCCAGATGTAGGTCTCGAGATGTGCTGAGAGCCGTCAAAGGCAGTGGGCTGACCACTGGTGGCCTGCCCTACAATGGCAGAAGGAATGACTGCAGTGAGCTGGACGGCGGCCGTGGTGGCAAAACCCTGCAGCTGGTTGGATGCGTGCCCGGGACCACCCTGGGCAGCCACGATCTGGTTGAGGGATGGTCGCAAGGGCTGGCGGTTCATCATTGCCACCTGACTGCGGATCTGCTCGATCAGCTGGAGCTGGTGAATCTGCTGCTGCTGCAAGGCCATGAGCTGCTCCAGAATCATGGGGATGGCCACAGCAGTCACTCCACTGCTGATGCTCGTGGAAGCAGTGGCCCGTGTGCTCTGTGAGAACTGCGCAACTGCCACTTTAGTGCTCAGCAGAGTCTCTAGCGTGACATTGGTGTTTGGCATGTTATAGCTTGTCATGGAAGATGGTTCAGGGATCTGAGGTAGAGGAGTAGCTGTGTTTGAGGTGCCTTGATTCTGGAAACTTTTCTCTGCAGAAGTTTCTACCTCCATTGGCTCTTCTTCCTTTTCTGTGTTTTTAACCTCAGAGCTGTCATTGTTTTCTGCCTGGACGCCTTCTTCAGCAGCTTCACTCTCTGCCTGGTCACTGGGAGAGCTCGCAGGGGAGGGCTCAGGGAATTCCTCGGTGGGGGGTGGAGCTGGTTCATCTTCATTGACAATCAGCACCAGAGGGTTTTTAGTGCAGCTCTTCTTGTGCTCCAGGAAGTCTGTCCACTTGAAGAACTCGGCGCAGCATTTCTCACAGACGTTGGTTTCTTCGCTTCCGCTCTTGCTCTCATTCCCGCTATCACCATCATCTGCTCCTTCTCCTGGGACTGCTAGAAAATCAAAAGATTGTATCAGCCAATGACTTGTGAGACAACTCTCCCTACATTTAAAAATTTTGCACATAAGTAAAATCAATATTTTTTATTTTGTACAAATTGCCCTACTTCAACTTTTCTGAGGTCCCAGCATGTGTATTCTATGACTCTTTCTACCTAGCTAATCATTTTCTTAGCACAATCCATCAAATTATGAGGTGCTATCAATTGTGGATACTGCTTCTTAATGAAATTCCATAGAAGCCATTGATTTCCAATATTTTCATACAATTCACAGCACCTTGTCTGTTGGATACAAAGCATGCTTTCGATGGACTCATTAGGATTCCCCTTCACCGTCAAGCTTCCTCATTTCCTGCAAAATTAGAGATGCCTTTGCCAGTTCACTTAACATTGCTAAACTAATCTGTAACCTTTCAAACTCAAATCAGCACCTGACAGGACAAACTGGGCCTCTGTTACTCAAGTGTGGTCCTGGACTACCTAGATTTATTATCTTTATACAGTGTTGAGACACCATGAATTTAATGTAATTCTATATAACCTTTTAAATCAATAAGCATTTATTTAAGAATTTTCAATGAAATGAATTCATTTATAAAAGTAACAAGGGTGTGTAAGCACTTATAGCATTTTCACTCAGAAAAGGAAAGTCTTCCTTATCCCAAAGGTGGGTACATAAACTAGCATTATGTCTTTTTGCACTTTGCTTATAAATGCTGTAAATACTGCTGAAATGAGCTGTTATGTGATACATAAACTGCATGCCCTATATCCTAGCCATAAAATTAATATTGTTAATACTTAATACTATTAATTGGTTCTGTCAGATGCAATATTTCTCTAGCAAAAAGCCACATTAAATTACATGTTTTTGCCATTTGCCAATAGAGTTCATTTTAGCCAAAGGAGAGGTTTATTAACAAACTAGAAATTATATATTTAAAGTTCATTTGCATTGACATGTTTAACATGAGAATGTCAATGTTGTAGTCAGGCACACTTTTTGTACCTATTTTCATCTCTCTTCATAGAAAGACTCAACAAATTATATGCTTGTGCCATAGTGGAAAACCCACTAATTGGTTACACATGTTTAATTACTGTTGTAGGCAGCTACTTCCTCTGACTTGCGTTACCCTCTTGTGCCGAATAACAAGCATGTTAAATGAACAGAATTCTAATTCACACCTGATCAAATAAATAGCTGCGCAGGAAGAAGAAATCAACATACAATAACATTTTTAGGGGTTTTTTTTGTCATGTGGGGGAGAAGGAATGCAGGTAATTACTCAGTTTCCATTTGCTGCTCTGGACATAACTGCTTTTCGTCAGCCCACAGATCGAGTGACAACAGCAAATCAGTTCGGCAGAAGAGAATGACAGCTGTAAATCAGTTTTTGTTATGTGCATTTGAGTATGTGAGAAAAGTGGCTTTGAGTCCTCTTGCCATATCAATAATTTATTGTTTTGGTACTGAAAGAGAAGGTACTAGGATGTCTATTGGTTTATTTTCTTTTATTCTCAGAAAGAATGCTCAGCCAAAACCCTGTGCTAAGGTTTCAATTAAACAGCCATATTCTATTTCTCTAAGAGAGATGTGGTCACTTAATTGAAACAGAAAACAAAAAGAATGTTTTCTGCAATTGTGATATTCCAAGCTGTGCTCTTATTTTCCTGGATCCTAAACTGATTTTTATATAATTAGCACCATAGTCCAACATCAGGAAAAAAATTGTGCAACTAAAAATAAAATAAAAGAGCCGACAATTAACAAGTTTTTCTACTAAATTCTGCCATGATATTAGAATGCTGGTAGTCTAAGTATCCTGCCAGAGCAAGGAATGTAGTACGTATCTGTAATGAGGTTGAGCATGGCTAGAAGCAAAGACATAGCTGATTTGTATTGAAGATAGGCAGAGTAAGCAAATAAAGCATCCAATACTGTTTCTACTAAAATGAACGGCAACACTTCCATTGACTTTGGTGGAAGCAGGATTGGGCCAACACCCTCAATATCCCATGCTTAGCATGAACAAAGCTTCATGCAGCTATGAATGTAGCTGGCACTATTATAGAATGGCTAAAAAAAAAAGATTGCCAAGAAATTCAGGACTTACAATTTCAACAGAAACAGTTACAAAAAAAAGGTAGCAGTGGAAAATAAAAGGAAAGTGTAATCTTGAGATGTTCCAGTTACTTTTAAAAAAGAGGTTTTTACAGAACATTAACTATAAAATCTCTTTTGACAAAATTACCTGTCAGTTTTTTCAGTCTTTGCTCAGCTAAAACTCCCTGCAGATTTCAGCGTGGAGTTTTGTCTGATAAAGGGTATAAATGTGTGCCCTTAATACTATTTCCTAGCCTTCTGGACCCTCTCAAACTTATTATTTTCCTGTAACTTCCAAAACTGTATATTTCAAAATATTAAAAGATGATACCATATACTCATACATTCATACATCCAGGGCTTGACACTAAGTAATAGACATGCATTTTCTATTAAGAAATGATAGCTGAATGCAAAATTTTCTAATTGCAAAATTCTACTGTATTTACTAGTTAAACTCTTCTTGGAATACTAGTGGATTCCCTCCCTCTTTTTAATTTTCCTTTTAAAAGAGGGGAATAAAATGAAATTCAAAACAGTCAAGAATTATTTAAGACTTCTGCATGAAGTGCTGAAGATGTTACCCTGTTTGGGTTAAGATCAATAATATATAGCCGTTGCTAGACAATACTAGATTAATCTTTATGGTAAATGCTTCTGTAAAAACTATCATTCTGAGTTACAGAAATATCACAGAAGATAGCATGATTCACCACAGAAAAAGAGCATATTGGGAGCAGGTATCCTAAAGCATATGCTGAAAACCCCAAAGCCTCCCAAAGTGAGTTAACTGAAAAAGCAGGCTTCCAAACCACATTTTCGGTGTGTACTTCATCTCACTGAAAGCGAAAGCACGCAGAGTACAGACCAGCGAAGCATCCAGCACCCAACACTCTTGCCTCTCTCCAGAGTCTTTCTGAACTAAGGCAACTCAAACAAATCCTTACTTACATTACAGATTTACATTTTAAAAGTTGGGGAGACAGATTTTCTGGTCCTTGCTCAGAATCTACAGAGTGCCCTGGTTGGTAGTACCGACCACGCAGAGAGAAACCGGGTCTCTCCAACGGCTTTCATCAGGGGCATTTTCCAGTGCTTATTTCCAAACACTGGCAGGCTGGGTAACAGTTGTGTGTTGTTGCTGTTGTTGTTATTACTACTATTATTATTATTATTACAACCACTATGTCTAATACTGCTACTGAGTGACTGCAGAGGAGGATTGATTCTTAAAGAAGCTGCGAACTGTGCAGCTGCCCTTCCAGCTTTTTATCTATATATCGCTATTCTTCTGTTTAAGGAGAGCTTTCTCTAAACAAACCTTGCACAAAAGGTTTCAGTAATTAGTGATGGATTCAGGCAATATAGCCATTCAAATATTGCTGTCCTCTGATCTAGAGTGAGCTGACCAAACACCAGCAGGCTAATTATTTCAGACACTGTACTGTAATCACTAAGCCCAAATAAGAACATTTAAAACCAAAACAGGTATTATTTTATGCATTGGAAGACAGTCTCATGATCTCCATATATCAAAGGTAGTATGTATAATGAGTAAGCTTTCCAAAGCAACCTTAACTACTGGTGCCCACCGCCAGGAGGTATCGATGTGGACCTGTTCAGCATTTCAAAAGAATAAGCAGGCTAGTGTACTTATTCTCAAAATCAAAGAAACAGTAGTCTGCATTTGAAATATAATTTGTGAAGAAGTACCCTAGGAATGCAGCAGTGTAGGTATGTCTTGGATAATCAGTGCTCAGGTCTGCTCTCAATGAAATAAATGGCTAGTTTAGTGTTGTCTCAGGGGGACCAGGCTCCCGCCTGTAGTAAGTGGGGGCCTACAGCTCTGTTTTGCATTTCTCCTTCCCTCAACTCCCATACCTTAAAAATAGCAAGAATACTTTTCAAATGACCGATCCAAATTCATTCGCCTCATCATCTATCTGCCTTGAATTAGTCAAGAACTCCTTTAGAAAAATATTTCAAATAATGCCAGAGAGTCGCTTGGGGTTTTCCTCCCCCCAGTTCAACCTCAAACTAGACATAAAATGAATCTCGCCACAGTACTTCCCACTTAGGATAAATTATTCTGGCTTCTTTAAAAAAAAATCAAACAAATCTCTCTCAAAGCTTCACTTCCTTGGACAGGCAGGTGAGCAGGTGACGCAAATGGCATGAAAGTAAATGCTGCTTTGCCGCAGGTGATGGTACTTTCCTGCACAGCATGCTAAGGCTACTAAGACCCTTCACAGAGCGACAGCCTGTGGTCTCAATCCAACAAGTTGAGACTCAAATGAGTAGCCTTTACCCATATCTGAAACAGTACCTAAATTAATAGGATTGAAAGAGTACAAACTAGTCATGAAAAAAGCACTTGCAAGGATGAAACAAGAAAGACTGAAAATAACTGATAAATATTTTGTAATATATCCCTGTACTGGACAAATGGACATTGTCTTCCTATTTCACAAGTGCAGTTTCTAACATCCCTTTCAGTAGAACTTACTGATATGAAAGCTCAAAGGCACTGTATTTATTGTTGCTTTTGAAGTGTAAGTCCTCACTGAATTCAATAGAGAGTAAAGCTTAAAAGCGTTCTACATGAAAGACTATTTTTGCTTCTTTGTTAAAACTCAGTCACTTTATGAATGACAGAAATCTATAACAAAATTTAATCATTACTTCAGAATATTAAAAATGTTAAATGCTAAAATATTAAGCTACAAGTTAATTTTGGTTTTTTAATCACAGAATATATCTATTTCAGGAAAACATAGAATTTTCCATATTTATGTATGTTTTATAGCTTGTTTTCATTTTCTGATATATTACAAAGTGATTGAATCCATTAGGTAGTGAAGAATTTAATCTTTTTTCTTTAAATTTTCCTGAAAAGAAACAGTAATTTTTGTCATTACAGTGGGGATGTAATACAGTAAAAATTTTCAAGGACTTTGGCGCAATTAAACGATCACTTGCTTAATCTTACGGACATGGGTTGCATTTTGCAGTTCTTAGTTACACAAAAGGTGTTGAATGGGAGTTTTGTGAAGCAGTCAGGATCTCAGCCACTAACAACCTCTCAGTTATTTTCTTTTTCTCATTAGCAGTCTAACAGCTAACGGACTAATCTGAAGCTGCTATGGGATGCAAGATGAATTACAGCACATCAAGATTCCCCCATGAAAACAGGTGAAAAATCTCCAGCAGCATCTCTCACATAGTACCCGGGGCAAGCTCCTGCACAGGTACCAGCCCATGGAGCCACGGTGGCTTCAGCAGCACTGGCGCCTTGCACCACTGAGATATGGTCCTAAAATTAGCCCATAGAAATTCAAACTAAGGCATTTTGAGAAAGTCACCTTGGGGTGGTGATACCTGAAGCCGTTCAGGTGCTCTGGTGACTCCCCAGTGAGGTGGGTATAAGGGGTTGATGCCGGGAGGCTTTGCTCTGTGCCCCTAAGTGTACCCACCAAACACTTTTCAGACAGGAGCAAGGAGGATGGCATTGGCCTACTTCCTCAGTGCCCAAGGGGAAGGGAGACAGCTCAAAGGGTGCTGTGGGTCCTTTAGTCACCATTGGGAAACGTTCACAGTCGAGAAAAAATTGTCACTTCTGACTACACACAGAGAGGATTTCTAAACCCAGCTTTACCAGTTCTGAATTTTTATTGCCAGCATAGATCTTTCTCCTCGGTTGAAGAGGAGAGCTTCTTGCATGATGTGAAGGGAAAATATAACAAATGGATGCTTCAAAAATGTTGCTATCTACTTTTGTGAAACAGACTGAAATTAAGCATTGCATGCTAGTCAGGTTAATTCTTAAAATGTATCCTGTTTATTAAATGCCCCCTTTCTGAGGACTGACTGCTTCCAGTCTGGAAAAAGCCCCAACCAAATACTGTGTTTCATTTTGTCCTATCTTAAATCAGTTCTAGTTCCACACAAGTAAATTACCCGAAAAGGGCCTTTTCAGTTATATTAAATAAGGACTGTTACAATAAAATTATCTCTGATTATTCAGCATTTTGTTTTTCTGTTACTCTGTGTCATGGAATCCTCAAATTATGTGTGATTCATAGGACACTTGAGTAAAATCAAGAAAGAGAATCAACGTTTCCTCAGGCTTGCACATATTTTAAATTGCGGATACCTTCCTGAACCATTCAAACAAAATTGCCTTGTAAAGGAATCCAAATGTGGGAGTAAAATATTTTCTGAAGCTTCTTTTTAGACTATACACAACAATACAAATGAAAGCATGAATGAGTGTTGTATGAATTATTATTATTTCTACATTCAGAGCTCTATAATTGAGACCTAATTAATATTTTCTAAATGTAGTAATTTCTTTCAGGAAAATAAAAAAAACCCACTGAGAAGCAGTGTAGAAACTGTGAAGAAGTTTCAGGAAAAAAATGCATATGTTAGCATCAGCTAAAGCTAAAATGTCTGCTAACTATGAAGACAGATGTATAAAATGCTCTCACATGCAAATCCAATAATCATTTCAAAGTGCAGCTCACAGCATTTTGTATACTTAAACAAGCAGTATTATAAACAAACTCTGAGCCTAGTGCACTGATACAGGGCAATTATTTATCAGCAGAATACTTATTTTTCCCCAAGCACAGATGTAATATAGTAAGAACATATACTAAAAAACCCATGGATTTGTTTTAAAATTATATTAATTTGGAAACAGTAGCCTTGTAGCAACATATTGATCCTGGAGAAGAACAGTACTACTTTTTCCTTACTTCTATCATCTCTTACAATTGACAGAGCTGTTAAAGAAAGTTTTCTTAAATTGTTAGAACACGTTTATTTTCTTGCAAATTAATTCTTTTTAACTCTTTATGATAGCTTTGAATCCCATAAAGAAAGATGAATTATCACATACTGAGCCCAAGCTGTGAAACAGGAGGAGACAAATAGAGACCCCTACTGTGTTTAACAATGTAGAAGAAATTCCAGACTCAAAAGAAAAATTTTCCGTCCTTTTTCTCAGCCCACAAAAGCTGTTAGTATGGAGTTGAACAGTGGAGGGCACTCTTGCTATGCAAAACCCGGTGTGACCTGGCACACTCGGTTTGATCTATCCAGTAGCCTGAATCTCAGAATTTGTTAAGTAACAGCCACCTGTGGCACAGGCTCTAACTGTACCCTGGTTAAAATATTTGCAGTTTCTAATCTGTGCAGTGAAGCACTTCACTTTATCAAACACTGGCACCTTTCTCTGTGGACGCAGATGTGGAACAGATGCAAGCTTCACAAGTGGTTTGTAATATCTGTGCAAGATATCATATTAAATAAGACCTGTGTTGTGTTTTTAAAAGTCGTATAAACAGCTATTCGGTTGGCTGTTATGGCACGTGTACATTAATTTCAAGTTGTGCAGAATTAATGTACAAGTAACATTGGTGTCTGTAGGAACTAAGTCTATTTGTAATGCGTTGGGTTTTATTGGGAATCCTAAAAAAAACCCATAAAATCGAGATCAATGCTTCTATCATAGCTGATATGAAGAGAAAAAACTGAAAAAACAAACCAAATAAACTAGAAGAAAGGAGAACCACGGAGATTCTGCATTACTTTCCTTGAAGAGTGTATAATTAACTACATCTTAAACTACTCAACTCTTAACACCCTGCATGAATTAATGAAGCCAATCACTCTCTGAACAAGCACAGAAAGGCAGTCGAATTTGGTTTTGGAGGCTTGCAAGACGAGGAGCTGATGTGAGGACCCAATCCTGCATGTCCTAAGTATCTCAAAACTGAACTTACAGGTTCTGGGCTCAATGACACTACTCCTTTGAGTAAAATTACTCTCAGCCAGGGGTGCTTGAAAGAGCAAACCTTGAGCAATTCAATACCAGTTATGCAGCTCAGTCATTTTGGTCTTTCACCATTCCATGTACTGCAGTATTCCCCAGGATAGCAAAGCCATAACGATCCAGACAAATCCTTTAGCTTTCATCATTTCCAGCTTTAGGGGCATTAGTGCATCAACAAATTCATAAATGAAAACTGTCGAACGGTGCTAGGAGAAGGGGTCTCCTGAAATGCTGAATGACAAGTTGATTTTGATTAGCTGGAACAAAAATAAGGCAGCACCTGCAGGGTTAATTAAACAGCTCAAGATGCTGGGCTTCACAAAAGGAAACTTTTTTCTTACTTTAAGGACTGTAAACACTTGTGCTGAACTAGATGGGCATTTGATAAGCTGTACAGCGTGTAGCAAACTCCGAGGGATCTCTAGTTAACACTCAAATTCAGTGTTAACACTTAACAGAACAGTGGTAAGCCGTGCCGCCAAGGTCAACTGCACAGATGTACTAATTGTATTATGAGCTTGACATCTAGTGGCCACCCCTGGCAGGGCAAAGCAGGCAAAGGTTAAATCAGCAAGCCTTGTCAAAGCACTTCTAACTACCCACCCTCAGGGAGAGGAGGCCTGGGGAAGCTTTCTGGCACTCCGCGGTCCCACCTTCTGGCCGGCATTCCCCGGCGGAGCTCCCGCGGCGCGGCACGGCGCGACCTATCCGCGCAGCGCCCACCTGCGCCCCCG
>WEIT01020654.1:34343-71639 GCA_013389985.1 Dryoscopus gambensis
GGAGAGGGCCCCGCCCGGCCACACGCTCCGCCGGGGCTGCCGGCTTGGTGACACCCCCGCTGCCCGGCCGCCAGCTTCTCCAGAGCGAACCGATTGCTCCCTGTCTTCCCGTGCCCTCTCCAGCAGCCTCGGCCTCGGCAGCCGCGGGGCCGCCACTCCCCTACGGGCCTTTCCCTGGAAGGTTCCCACCGGGAGTTTCCACCCACGACTGTGGCCCAGGGAGGGTAGCGGAGGTGGCAGCCGTCACAGCCGCGGCTTCAACACTGGGAGTCGCGGCCAGGCTCCTGCCGTTCCCAGTTCCCCCTCCCCCGCGGATCGGGGACAGAGCCCCCCACCCGTGGGAGCAACAGCGGCAACAATTACTGTCATCGTTTTCCCAAACACTCCACACAGGAGGCTCCATTTGCTCCATGAGCAGCTCATAATTATGGATTTTAAAAAACTCTCCTCCTTCCTACTAAGTCCTCAGCATCCCCTCTCTCGGCTCCTTCTTCCCACTGAAATAATCTGCGGGGTCATTGAAAAAAACCCCAACCAACTACGCAGGCTGGGGGAGGAATGGAGAAATTCCGAGATCCACTGATGCCTCAAGTTGCTGCTCCTCATCAGGGCACACAGGCACAGAGCTCTCCTGATGAGTTCCCCAGCTGTAGCAGATATATCAGAATTGCTCACTGACCTTTGCAGTAGATACTGTTAGACAGTTGAAATCAGTCAATCAAAATTAAAAAAAGACAGTCTTTTGTCCAGGTTATGACATGTAGCTTGAGATTAATTGTAAAATGGGCATCACAAGTACACACAGGTGAATGAATGGAGGGTGTTCTTAAGATTACAATGCTTTTTGGGATAGCAAGAGGCAAGGTTTCTCAGAAGTTGCAATCTAATTCACGATGGTGTCTTTCTAAAACCAGATGATGACAGAAGGACAAAAATGAAGAAGAGGAAATGGGAAAATGCATCATGACAGTGGCTGGTGGGAGAGGGGCAGAAGGGTGCTTTCAGCCTTATGTGACTGGTACACAGAAAAAGTTGATCAAATGATGATGGAATAAACTGGTTTGTTTGTTTGTTTGGTTTTTTTGCTCAACAATGCATATCTTTGCTATGACCTAATGGTATGTATGCTATTGAATTTCACAAAATGCATTCATGCTTCCCTTGGCGGGTCTAGGTGTAAGAGCTGATGACTAACAAAAGTAATATAGATTAGAATCAATTCCCCTTATCTGGTGACAAAAAATAACATCGTGTCAGCACTGTGTACATCCTAGCATCAAATGACACAATATAATTTGATTAGTTGAATAAATAATCAGCTATGTCCAGACATATAGGTCACCCACTTGTAAATTAGATTACCCTGCTTGGGTACAGGCAGCACCTGATTAGGAAACAGCTTCTCTCTGTGTCACTCTACCTTCCCTTTAGGAAGAATGTCTGATATTTTCAAATGCAAGGGCTTTTAAAAATGCTTTTATATTTTGCAAAATCCTGTATGTGTTTTCATGTTTGCATGTAACATTTATGCAGTTTGTGCTAGAGATACCACCTATACTACCAAAGCTAGCTGAGTTGTCCCTGTTTGTCTGAGTATTTGCAAGTTTTAAATGATAGCCCATGTGCTGTGGTCTGAAATAAGGATAGCTGAAATACAATCTTTTTGAAAACTAGGCAGCATACATTTCCATAAATGATTTTGGCTAGCCCACTCAGGCTGCATGCCCATATGAATAACAGGAATGTGAGAAAGAATAAAGTGTTAGATAAGGGAGCATGGAAACATTTAAATTCTGAAGTCCACTCTGGGGAAGATCATCAAATCTCAAGATAAGTATGTTGGCTTTTCAATGCAAACCATTATGTCACACTGCAGAAATAGGAGAAAGCTCTGAGTCTGTGCGAAGGCTTTTTAAGAGTTGGCGTTTCTGCTGGGTTTGAAACTTTTTGTAATACTCTACTGGCCAGAGAGATCTGTGAAAAACTTTCTGGCATTTTACTTTTTCCATAACTTCTGAGTAACTTTTCACAAATTAAGTAAGCAACATGCTGGAATATGGTTTCCTTTGAGACTATATGTGTTAGTTCATATAGTGTAGCCTGGGTTAGAATCATTAAGAGATCAGGAGAAGGAACAAAAAGTGCAGCCTATAATGAATACTTGGTAAAGAAGTACTATTAAAAAGAAAGAAAAAGAGGAGTTTGATAAAACAGATAGGAGACTGAGCCACTTGAATAGCAAGAGAATGGTGGTAAGGGCAAAAAGGTGAAACAGAGATGAAAGGAAGGGAGATTACACGGACAGAGAGAGAAGAGACCAGTGTGTGACTGTGGAGAAAAGAACTGTTTTGGAAATGAGTTCATAGAAATTAGCAAATAAAAAATTACAGCCTTTATTTTACATAAAGGGTTATGCAAGTTAGGATTCTTAAAAAACCCTCAAGACTCTGAGTAAAAGGACAAGATTCTGAGGATTTTGGTATATTAGACCTGTGGATCCTGTTTAAAACTGCTCTTCTTTGAATGTAGAATGAAACATAAGTTTGTTTGAGAAGTTTCTAGACATAAACAAGCACAAAGGCTAATTTCTGATATGGCAGTGTTGCTGTCTTCGGATGTGCCATTAATAAAATGGAAGAAAAAAATATAATTCTTCCCTGCTTTGCTTTCTAAGAACTCCAGCAGCTGATAGTGTCCCATTACTGTATATGTTACAGATATATTTTATACATAAAAGGCACACCTTTTACTTTAAAGTGCTCATAATGTGGCCGTAAAATAGCATACATTTTCAAGTATGTGCATTTGACTCCTTTACTAATGTCACGTGGCAGCCCTTTCACTTAAGGTAAACCAAAATGGCAGCAGTAGTATTGACTTGCTGGTTTTGCTGTTTTGGTTTGTGGTTTTTTTCACCACTGAAAGGTATAAAATGGTGGGATGGTGATAGGGGGAGTGACACAGGTAAAATTTATAATAAAATACATAGTTATATATCACCTTTGGGTTGCAAAGATTTACCTAAGGAGTGCAACAATGCTCTCAACTCATGATTTTATACTATTATAGAAAAATCTCTACCATTGCTATGATCAAAATCAGTTGATCAGTCAATCACCCTGCCTGCTTCTTCCTGCTAACAGGAATAATACCGCAGCACCTCTTCTTGCCCCTCTTGGGAGTTTTGTGTCCCAGTTTGGAATCTGTTTCCTGAATGAATGCACCAGCTTTTTTATGTCTGCATGTGCACCTATGTGTTTGTATAGAAACATAGAATCATTTAGTTTTTAAAAGACCTTTAAGGTCATTGAGCCAGGTATGGACATTTCATAGTCACATACAGAACTGTGCAGATATATCCATGTAGATCTGAAAACTGTGTTTGCACACCTCTATTCTCTCTCTGAACACAGGGCTTGATTTTAAAGTAACACCCAGCCATGCATTCCTCTTTTCAAAAATGATTATCTTAACAATTTGTGCAGCCGACTGCAGTACCTATCAATTACAGTAGTTGCGCTGTGTTTTCCCTGCCACTTGTGGAGAAATGTTTCTGGTTGAAAGATCCACCTTTCCCCATTGTGGGAGATTTCTTGCTCAAGTATACATATATTTTTTGTGTGCTCTCAAAGCAAAAAAAAGCATCTATATCAGGTGTTACAAGCACATTTTCCAAATGTAGAATCTGACTCTCAGAGACACTGTATTAAATCAATGAGAACAATTAATTCATTCCATTAGGTAAGTTTCTCATAATTTTACAAATACTTAATATATTAGATTTACATTTAAACTGGAAAGGAACAGAGACATACACAAACAGAGGGGAGGTGAACCAGAATGTTGAGACCAATCACTGATATCTTACGGTTAGAAAAAAATTTTCATGATGGACAGGTAATTTAAGAGTCAACATCTGACATTCCTCTAAAGCACCTGGTACAGGTCAATGCCACAGACTGATAACAAGTAAGCCAGACAACTGTCCTGTGCCAGCAGGACAATTTTTATGTCTTTCTGTTCTCTGGCAAGGGTGCATTACATCTGAACATCTCTAGTGCTTCCTCTCATCTGCTTCCCTGTCTCTGCTTCCATGAGAGAATACTGTCAGCTCTGCATAACCCAGTGCAAGTTGCTCTCTTTGAAATAACCTTCATTTTATTTAGTTGTGGAGGAGACTCCAAAATGGAGAGGGAAGGTGCACAGGGGCAGGAGGGACTGCTGTGATGACAGTGCTGTCTGTCCTGCAGGTCCATCTTTCTGTGTGTCAAATCCTGCCTGCAACACAAGTCTTATCACTTAACTGCAACACAAGTCTCGTTGCTGAGCTTCACCAGGTCCCAGATCATGGAATGGGGTAACACTCTCTTAGGTTATAGGTACTGGACATTAATTCATGCTCAAAGGTGGACACTGTATGAGTATGGACAGTGCTATGTTTTGAAGCCAGGCACTCCTGTCAGGAAAGGAAGAGCTCGACTGCTTTTCTCCCCTGCATGGAGCTCTAGCAGCAGTCCTCTTAGTTTGTCACCAAAGAGCTGCTTTATGCCAAGGGTTTGCTTTTAAGGAAAAAAACCCCTCTTTTAAGCCTTGCTGCAAGACATTGACATTCGGGCGAGTCAGGTAGTCTTGCGTTATTTTTGTGAACTTGAAATCCATATAATTTGTTTTAGTGGTCAAAAATAGGATAGGCGAGGTGGTGCCACATACGTGTTCTTTATTGCCTGTTTCATTAGCTGAGTTGCTCGGACCCTGCTGTTTTCAGAGAAAGATTTTGTATTTGACATATCATGCTAATATCAGTCATTAGGTACAACTGCCTGTGATTGGTGCTCTATAAATACCTATGCACAAGTGGTTTGTGATTGTTGCTGTGTAAATACCTACCAGAGAGACCCCTGCACAGGCCAGGAAATGAATTGGATTGTCCTACAAGAAACACATAGAAGTGGGTAGTGAGACAAAACTGTTCTAAGCTCCTTTGCAGATGTAGTGAAGTTGGTTTCAGGGGCAGGTGGCCTCACTGAGGGATCCTGCAGGTGCTGATCCTAGTGTCAAAGACTCCTGCAGCTCTGCCTGTCTTCCAGGTAGTGCAGCATCAGTGCAGCATCAATAGACATGACAGTCTGCTGGAAACCTTGGTGTCACATGGCTGAAATAACTACTCAAGGGACTTCTGCCATCGCTGATAAATGAAGTGTGGAGTTTGCCCATGCTTAGCCTCATCACTGAAGTTTTGCTGTCACTGTTTGACATTTTGTGCCATACCCTTTAGTGTCTTCCAAAAATATCTTCATATCCACATCTAAAACCTTTACACATGGACTGAGCAGCCTGTGTTGGGGAGTGATTACAGTCCAGGTTCAAATTGTCTTTGTGGTAGGATTTTCCCTTTTTGCATCAAGCATACAAGGTAAAACCACTCACATTGTTGGTCCTTTCTGTAATTTGAGAGAGAGATACATTCTTCATCTTAACTCAGGAACCATGGATCATACCTCCAGGTGAATGGAGGTAAGAAAAAAAACAATGAGAAAAAGGTTTGTTGCGGTGGGGTTTGCAACTTTCCCTGGGAGACAACCCGAGCCCGCGGAAGAATCAGGGACACGATATTGCGTGGATGTTCATGGATGTTCTTTATTCTTCTCTCCCAGCCTCACGGCATGGAGGCCTGGCCCAGAGTCCTTCCCCTCGGGCAAACCCCAATCTATTCAGGCCCAGGGAACCTGAACACGCCAATGGGGACAGGACTTGGGTACATGTGACCAGGGAGCAGGGGGAGGGGAACCACGGGGGAAGACTCCAACAAAGGTTTTCACTTTGTTGATACAACTTTGCTGAGTGAACTTTTGGTCCAGGACATGTGAAGACAGGAGCTCAGCCTTAGGCTTGTTGGATAGTTAAGACAAGCTCTGAGGGGCTCCTACATAAACAAACTGGAACTTCAGCACTGGTGTGTTAGTCCAGCCAGGAAACTGTTCTTGAGTTGGGAACTCAAGCTATTGGGAAAGCTATCTTGAATTCAGTTGCTGAAAGCAAAATTTAGTCCTTAGAGAAGTGTTGGAGGTTAGGAAGTCCAGGCATTTCAGATGTGTGAGGAACAGCAACATCTTAAACATTAGGAAAGGAACTGCAGGTTGTAGAGAAAGTGATGCCCATGATAAGGTAAAACATACCAATGCCCCTGTAATCTGCATTTGTACAGGACCAAATATATTCCTGCTTACAGAGTTCAGTAGTCTGACACCTGAATTATGTGGACTGGCTGATTTCAATGGGAATTGCATCCTGATATAATATAGAATCAAATTTGGCTGTTACATCAGACTGGTGTAAGTTACAGTAATTTTGAACATCTGTTGAATCACAATTAAGTATGATTACATACTTCACCACCTATAGTAATTTCCTTGCCTAATTACATCCAACCACTTTGCATGCCACTATTGAATTTGCCCAGGTATATTTCTGAGTCAGTACTCCTGTAGCTCTGCAAATGCGATGATGTTGAGACAAGAAAGCACTTTTTAAAATTAAGAGCAATTTACAATATGTTACACTTCCAACATTCAATTAAATAATAAAGATATGAGAATAAAATCCTTTTGCAACTCCAGGGAGCCACTGATGGAATAATCTGCAAATAAGATTAAAAGATTTCAGTACAACTAAGATTGCCTTTCATGACCTTAAATGTCATCCCCATCAGATTTAATTCCAAACACTGAATTTTTCCTTTTTCATTATTCAGTCCAGGAGAGAGATGATAATGCTTTATCATGATGTACAAGATGGGTACTAGTATGTGAATAATAATTTATTTTCTAGGAATTCATACTGCTCAATTTATGTTTCCATTTCAACAGTAAAACCTTTGCTGTATAATGTATGTAAAGCTCCCACCTGCAAAGATGATTATTCTGCGCTGTTGACATCACATTATTATGCAATCAATACTTTGGCATGACTTGCATATTTTTTAGTTCCTCTGGAAATTTGCTACTTTATAATTCTGCTTGAATAAAGAAATCTTTCCTACTTTACTACAATCCAAGTGCATTTTTGATTAGTAATTACACATTTCCATATGAACAGCAAATTGGATGAAAGAACTATCCCTCTTCCCCCCATATATCACCAAGATGATTTGGCCTAAGTGAAATTTCAATGGTGTATGAGAGATTCTGAGGGGGGAATGAAGAGGAAGAATTATTTTTTCATTGGGTATTCAAACAACTGTTTAATACGAATTAATTTCATAGACAGCCTAATTTTGGGCTGTGCATTGCAGAGCATGCTATCTGAAGCAATTTAGCAAAGTCTCCTAGAGTATTATCTGAGTTCAGGCTGAAGGGCTGGTACCAGAGTTTCCAGGTGGACCACTTGACAAAATTGTATTAGAAGATAACTGTGAACCATAAGAAGGTTTAATCAGATCCTTTTCAAGAAAAGATTCAGAAATCCATTAGACTCACTAGCAAAACCAATTGCCTTGAGTGGGGTATGGGCTTGTATTCTTTCATGTTCTACAAAAACAGCCAAGCATTATGTATTTCCTGCTTGTTTAGGGAAGATGGCAGCATCAAACTAGCCAACTGAAAAAGCAGCAAGTTTCAGAATTTCCCTGCAAGACATCAGTTG
This sequence comes from Dryoscopus gambensis, assembly GCA_013389985.1. Taxonomy (NCBI): domain Eukaryota; kingdom Metazoa; phylum Chordata; class Aves; order Passeriformes; family Malaconotidae; genus Dryoscopus; species Dryoscopus gambensis. The sequence continues at coordinate 41,985 of WEIT01020654.1, forward strand.
CAGAGACCTCCATTTCTGGTAGGAGGCTAGTAAGGAAAAGATATGAAAGGACTTTAGAAATCCTGTTCCTGCCTTGGGAACCTAGGTCACTTGTATTTCTAATGCGATCTTTCCTCACAGGCAACTCTCCATCAGAGCCACACCTGTGATTTAATTAGGATGTATCAAACCAGAAGGATTTTCACAAAAGTGATTTTGCTTTGATAAATGGGGGTTTTCTGGTAAGGCTTGGTTCTTTCAGAGCATTCTTTACCAGTGTTAGTGACCTCAGGTCTTGTACCCCTGTTTCAAAGAGCTAAGATGAATTGTATTCAGATACTACAGCTTTCATCAACTCCAAGCATCTAGAAAGCTGCTTGCTCATGCTGAATAACAAATATAGACACAGCATTTCTGTCTGATGGAGTTTATGCATCTGAAGTTTAGGCATCAAGTTAAGCCAGATGCCTAAGAGTTCCAAAATGCAGTAACTGGCATGAAATTATACAGAGAAAGCAGGAATGAAGTCTGAGTTAGGACTTGGGTTTTCTATCTGTCTCCTGCAAATAGTCTCTAATGCTTGCACCTAGATTTATGTACTACGACTTTATGGATACTTTCTTTGATGGATCATAACTCCTACTGACACTGTGATGCTCCTAAATCTCACAAACTAATTCTCAAGCAAGAACTAATTAGAGGTAGACTGACCTGATTTGTTTAAATCAGGATATGTAATTCTGAATCAGCTTTCAAAGACAGCTCCTTGGCTGGTGACAATCTATGAATGATATGTGTTTGCAAAGATTACTAACGGAACTGAGCTTCATGACAACTTTATGAAATACTTCAGCATTGTTCTTCCCATGGCATTTTAGATGAGACTGAGGCCAGATGACAAGATCGCTCTTTTCCAGTGACAATTGGTGAGCACAATCCATGGGACATGTTTCCAGAGGTTACCAAGGTCATAGACCTGTTCCTTGTTCTGTAAGGCAGACAACATTAGGAGTTGTGTCACCTGAAGTTCAGCCTGAATTGTCACCAAAAGACCACTCTATTGACACTAACCTGCTCCATTTGTCTCTACCCAAAAGGACTATCTTGAAGCAAAAGCCATATAAGGATGTTTAGCACCATCTACTAATGACACTGTTAAAATAGCAGATTAAGTAACTTTGTGCCCTCTGTTACTTTCACATGCAGTTCCAGAAGTTCTCAATAGCTTGTAAATCCTTGTGGTTTGGAGTCTCCCTTTGTCTTGCTGTCTTTGGTATGTGGTACTCACTCCAGCAGCTGAAGTTATATGGGAAGTGTTATGTGAATGGAGAAACCAGACATTTTCGTCAGAAGATATCCACCTGTGAAAATTTCAAAAGTTGTTCTCATCAGAATGTGTTGATTTCTTCCTCTTTTTCTTCAGTATAGGTAAAGCAGAAATATGTGACTGATTTTCAGTTACACACTGCTCAGGCTGTGATATATGATCTTTTAAAAAAGTTATCAGCAGTTCACCTGTAAGAGCAAGAGATCAGAGCTCTTACACATGTTAATACAGAAGGTCAGCATAAGACTTCACAGCAATGGGAAAAAGAAAAATTTGGTTTTTTATGGGAGCCAGCTACTGTCTCCATGACTGAAATACATATCCCATGTGGAGAATATGCATCGATTTCCTTAATGAGGGTAATAGCGATGCACCACTGCATGGAACCAAAAGCAAATGAGCCAAGTTGCAAAGGATACAAAATTTGCTTTTCACAGGAAATTTCAGGATTTCAAGTTTTATTTTGCTTCTGAAGCAGAATAAAAACAAATCAATTTATGTGATATTTTCAAAACAATTTCATTTTAGGCCCCAGTCTTTAATCTCAATTTAAAATATAACACAATCTGAAGGAGCAATTTCAAAATGAAAAATGGAGTCGCTGTTCCAAAAAGGTTAATGTGGGGTATTTTAACCTTACTGAAGGAGCTGTAATTGTTTTCCAGATTTTGTTGAAGTTGACACTTTCTCAGAAGAGCTTTGTTTTCAATCAAACAGCAGTTTTCCACTGAAAAAACATTTGGTTGGAAAAGTTCCACTCAAGCTAGATGAAGCATGGGAGGTTTGTAGATAAGGAGAATATAATTAGCTACAATAGAAATTTTGTTGGAAGGCTGAGGCTAAGAGCTCTTACGCACCGGATAAATACCACTGCACTCCTGAAAAGAGGACAAGCAACTAGGGCTGTTATTCTGCTTCCCTTCCAAAAGGTTGCTGCTTCTGTACTACATCAGTGTCCTCCCTGCCTAATCACAATGGTTCTACACTGACACAGTGGGGATGAGAAAAAACAACTGCTCGCTGAGGACCTACTTTTGGGAGAAAATTTGAGCATATGCTCTGCTTTTGGTATGTTACCTGAGGTCTCTGGGATGTCTCTCGCAGCAGGAGCTGGGAAACAGCAGCAGCACTGCTGAACTGCCCATGGTCTGCTCTCTCAGACATCTCTTCCTCAAGATGTGATTTTGTAAGATACTATTGAGGCTGGTGGGATGACAAAGCATGGATTTATGCAGTAATAGGTTTTCTTTTTCTGCTGACAAACAAAAGCCAAAATGGAAAACATATCTCCTAGAAATACTGCACAAATATAAATGGAAAAAAAATTACTTCCAGGATATTATTTAGGATTTTTATCAACTTTTTAATAGGTGAAAGGAAGCATTGATGCACAGGTCTGCATCATACTTTGCTAAGGCAGGAATCACTGCCTGAAGGCAAACTTCTTAATCTTGTTGATTTCACAAGGGCATGTACTTATTTCTGGAAGGTAAGAAGGATCTTCCTTCACAATAAAATAACACATGCCAAGAAGCATCAGAAAGGAGCTGGGGTAGAAGGCAAATAATTTCCTTTACTAGGAGAAGCAGTGTAGTGGAGACTAATTGTCCAAAAATGTTATTGCTCAATTTCTCACTCAGACTCATTTAGCTAACGAGGGTCAAATCCCATTTTCATATTGAAAGGGTAGGATGACTTTTTATTAAGGCAAGTATGACTCTACTTGTTTTATTATTTCCACCAAAACAAAATCTTCAGGCTGAAGATTACTGTATTCCAATTAGTATCACACTTTGCAAGGGAAGCATCCAATCTTTGTGAGAAAATTGTGTTTCTCTATTACACTAGCTGTCTGTGGAGGCTTGGTGTTCATTTTGATTTAGGGTTGGCATAAAAGAGGTGCCAAAAATTTATGTACGTTCAAAACTCAGGCAGTTAGTACAGAAAAAATATTAACCAAGGGCTATTAAACATGAAACTAGGGGCCAGGATGCTTTGAGCCACACGCTGTTGAAAGATGTGTTACTGTCAGGAAAGTAACCGTAATGTTTACCTAGCTTGCTCTCCTAAGCATCTTTTCTCTCTGGTGAAGACAGAAAAGACAAAATTAAAGCTGCGTCTTAATAGGCAAAATATGTTTTAGTGTGGCCACAAGAGGCAGTCCTTGGAAATCTGAATATTCCCACCTTAGGCAGCTACTGACCTTTACTATATCTTTAGCAATGTGTTTTTATGCTGGCAAGGTGCTCACGAATGCAACAACAGGTTGTTCTGCTCCTTGCCTGCAGAACGGCTGTTGATTGAATACTTGCTGCCAAGTATGTAGCAGTGCAAAGGAAAGAAAAACCCAAGACCAAACCCCAAACCAGCAAACCAACCCCCAAGTTCTTGAAAATGGATTTTCTTAAAAATTAAATTCCTCACAAATCAAACTTGAGTAGGGCAGGGGAGCAGGCTGTCTGAGCTGGGGCAGCAGTGAATTATTAAGACATGCTAACAGGACTGAAAACAACGTATCACTTTCCTCAACTATAACATGGGAAAAATGTCATAGTGAGGCTGAATTAATCAGAGCTGATTTCTGGCAGCCTTTCTCTGAGTAGCAGGATTCTACATTTCATTCAATGAACTGAAACTGGTGTACTCAAAGTGATGCTTCTCTGTGGCCTTAGTTTCCTTGGCTTCCTAGGATTAAAAATGACCCTAAATTAACGCCCTCAATTAAAAACGTCCTTAAATATTCTAATTTTGCACTGTGTAAGGAGTGTTTCTAGGATTTCCAGACTGGCCTCACAGTCTCTCAGAACAAATTGAGCTGATCTATTTTCATTTTGCTTGGATGAATACACACAAGTGACACTTGTGGTCTCATCACACATTCTCCTTGCTGCTCCTGTTTGCCTGAGAAAAGCATCACGCAGCTTCTCTCACCCTACTGGTGTGTTAGGTACATCACAAGGTGTCGGTGGAGTCCCAGCGCAAAAGAAATCCAATTAAATAGTCTTTCCTCCTTCCCTATGCAGAGTGATGACTGGAACCAATGGAAAATTAACTGCAGGTGGCTCAAAATCACTGACGCTTTATTGCCTGCTGATTTCTCATTGGAGCACCTCACTCTGCTTTCATTTACACACATTTCCTCCCTTCCAATGGAAGAGGCACTTAGGAGCAAATAACTTTTCTGTAAATTGGGCCATATGTCTAGTCCTCCAGGGACCCACAGTTTCAGCCCTCATCTAGAAATTTCAGAATAAATCAGAATACAACAAACCCTGCACTAGAAGTACTTCACTGTTTATGTAAGAGCTTTTCCCTACAAATGGACTGACTACTTGAATTTGAAATCCTTTGCTCATCTGGAAAGTCTCTGATCCAGTATCTGACAGGAGAAATGTCTCTCCTATCCCAGTCTCAAAAGACTTTCCTACTAGATCTTTTCCTGGAAAGCATGTCTAGCAAAGTGTCGCAAGCCATCATTTTTCTGTCTAGCCAACAGTCACCTTTTTAGCTTGGCTTTCTCTAGGTATTGTTTTATGTGAATATGAAGTCCTCCTGTGGCAGCAAAAAGTACAGATGTAATAATATACATTGCAATATATTTTTCAAACCAACAGAGCCATTTCCTCCTCTTTTGTTCCCTTTTATGACCCTGATGTCATTTGAAATAAACTTTAATTGGGTCATTTTGTCATCCGCTGAGCAGCCTCCATTAACAAACCTTTACAGCAGTAAGTGCTGGTAGCAGGATCTCTGTCACAGGCAGTTGCCACTTAGTGAAGTTTCACAAACATATCTTCATTATTTATGCATGCTGTGCTTTATTACCGACGCCAGGTGTGAGCCAGGAACACTTCAGTACACACAGGCTGCTAAAGAGGTCAGATGTCAGCACTGAAGTAATAACGATAAAAAACTGAACAAGAGAGGTGTGTTCTCACATCACTGTCAGTGGCCCTGTGCCTCACAAGGCGCTGCAGCCGTGCCTCTGCTTTATAGTGGTGTTTTAAGCCATCATGGCGTTACTAGGAGATCACAAACATCCCTGGATTCAGATGAGCACCTATGCATATGCTTATAGTAAAGAAAATTGTGATAAAAATTATGATTCTAAGCTGTAGGAAATACCACATGTGAAAGAATTTTATCTGTCCAGATTGATTCCACTGAAACCAAAGAAATGATGACAGATTAAGATCAATGTACATAAATGAATCATGACCACGAGTTCTACAGGTCTTATTCTAGTTTTGTTAAGATTGATGGCAAAACTATAAGTATATTTCCACAGATTTTTACAGGGCCAAATCCAGCCTCAGGTTTTAAAACAGGCAACCTATTATTTTAGAAAAGCACACAGGAGCTTTGAATTAGCTGTTAGGTTACTTCTATGTTATCATATTGTAGCTGTAATATATGAAAGAATTACAAAATTTAATTAGGGAATGGTTCTTAGGTCATAGCAAAATTGGCACACTAAACACACAATAAATGTCTACTTTACTTTTAATTAAACAGCTTCCCCTTAAAGGTTTTTAATCACTAGTTTAGATAAGTGGGATTTGTAATGATTGCTAAGGAACTGAGAAGAGTGGCTGAAAACATGCACCTGCATGCGGTTACAAGGGGGTATTATGGAAAATGTGATTGAGACTGTAGGAAAGCTTTTCTTTATGTTTAATATATTGTTAGAATGATTAATAATGTCATAACCTTTACTAAAACTGGAAAATCTTTTTACAGTAGCTTGTTAAAAGCCATCTTGATGTTAAGCTTTACAAGTGCCCTCCATTACTAGTGCAGTCCTTATTTGTGCTTACCAAATAGGAGTGCAATGTAAAATATTCCAGCTCCACCAAGTGACATGAAGGTAACATTAAAGAAATATAAATTGAAAGAAAAAATGTCATTGAAAATTTTGGGCTTTTCCTATTGGGCTTCCCCCCCTTTTTCATTAAAAGCTCTTTCTGCTTATACACATAATCATATCTCTTTGTATCTATTATCTGGTTTATTGCTGGAGTAGCTTAACTGCAACTTTCAAATCACACATTTATCTGGTAGTTTTAATTGTTTTTCCCACACACTTTATTTAGAGTTGTATGATTAAAAAATCTTATTTGGTATCAATTTCAATTTCAAGAAAACTTCAAGAACTTATTCTTTTCTCTCTGGCAGCAGACCTTTTCTCATTTAGGTAGTATTTTGTATAGTGTTTTTTCCATGGAGTATATCCTGCCATTTAAAGCAATATGAAATAATGTGTAAAGACCCTCTGACAGGAAATTAGGAATGACATGTTTGAGATAAAAGGGTGCAGCCACTGAAACAGTGTCTGATGAAGATTTAGAGTGATGGCTGAAGCATGTGAATTGTTTATCCATTCTGCCACACTATTGCTGCAAGCCAAGAGAGGTGTAATAATTTATTTGGAAAACCACAGTTTAGTACAGTGAGAAAAAGTAATCTACCATGGATCTGACAGGCCAGGCAGATAGATATGAAAAAGAGAAACAGATCTATTTCTTGAGATGTAGGCAACAATTATGAATGAATAGACAGCTACCCTAATATATGAGTTGCCATCTCTCAGCTGCTTCAGCAGTTGGCCTACTCTGTGAACTCTGCTCCAAGTTACCCATTCGAAGGTTTGATGTTTCTGAATATAATGCATCAGGAGTCCTTTTACAGATCAGTATATGTGTATATGTATATACATATATAAACTATCTTCTTGATTGTGGCAAGCCTGTTCTTTCAAAAACACAGCTGCTTTTGCTGTAAACTATATTAAGAGGTCTAAGCTGTTTAGCAACCAAAATAACATCATCTTGCTTCTATTGCTATCATCTACCCCTGAATTTGCCATTCCACTGCTGTCTCATTTCTCTTCCTCAGTTCCTGTATTTTGCATCAAGTGGTCCAGCAGCTTTCGAGTAGCTGCCTCCACTCCCTGGGTGCTGGTGCCATCCTGCAGCTGCCCGAGGGAGGCTGCAGCCAGAGCAGCCTGAGCACACTGCTGCTGCTTCAGCACTCTGCTGGCTGGGTCTTCCTTATGTCCATTAAAAAGGAGAAGTGGGCTGAAATGCCAATTAGATAGTGTCGACATTTGGCAAACAGAGCTGTCTGCCAGTTTGCAGGCAGTCTGGGCAGTGTCACAATGAATCCATCAAGAGGCATAGAGTCTCCCCATGGGATTCAAAATCCAGCTGTCACTCAAAGCTATAGTATCTGGGATTTAGGTGTCAGGGTAGCTGGGGGAGGTGGTTGATTTCCCTGTAGAAAGTGGGTGAAATGCCTTTCCTAGATTTCTGTGGCATCCATTTGATATGCACCATCTGAGTCCAGAAGTTAATACATAAAGGAGGTGTAATGCATCTGCATGTGCAAATTTCTAGATGTTTCCTTAGCATCCTACAAGGTGCTAACACAAGCATTTGTAAAACAATAGTGAGCTTGGGTTTTCTAACTGCTCCAAAGTTTCAAAAACCATCAGCATATCCCAAATGACAAAGCTATGTAGTTTGCCCTGTTCCACCAAGATAAAAGACAATGGAGTCAAGGATTCTCCTGGAAAGGACATGTGCATCAATTATCTTCTCTTGATTGCTGAAAAACTAGCTACTGAAGTATCAAAGGACATGCTGACAAATATGTGGCTTCATAAAAAAATGCAAACCTGTATGATGTCAAATTCGCTCAGCTAGTTAGAGCACAGTGCTAATAATGCCAGGGTTGTGGATTTGATCCCCAGGTGGGCCATTTACTCAAGAGCTGGACTTGATGATCCCTGTGGGTCCTTTCCAACTCAGAGTATTCTGCGATTCTGTGAAAAGATATTTTCAAACAAAACATCAAATGCTTTTTGCTATTTTTGCTTTCTCTTTTCATTAAAATGTTTATAAAAATTAGAAGAGAAGAGGGGGGAGAGATAATATTTAGCAAATGCTTGATGTTGCTGCTGCAAGTCTTGAATAATTCTGTTCCTCTGCCTTAGAAAAGGAAAGGGCTAAAACCATACTGATGAGTCTTAATCTTATTAGAAATCCATGTCTCAGCTGATCTTGTAACACTACAGACTGAGTGCCATGAGTGACACTCGCTTGGGGATTAGGGTGTCAGAGGACCCAAGTGAGAAGTGACATCAAGAATATTAGAAAGTTGATATCAGCCATGGAAGACCCAGGATATTCAAATGTGATAGAGCATTTACCAGTCATCCTGTGCCATCAGACAAAGCTTACTTGAAGATGACTTCATGTCTGGAAGCTCTTGACAGCTGGGAGATGCACGGAAGTCTTCTGCAAACACAAACATGCTTTGTGGCTCACTTTTCATAACCTTGCAGCTTGTGTCCCCACAGTGAAGTTTTTCAGTCAGACTTGGGATAACTTTTCATACTAATTTACACGGAATCCAGCAAGGTTTCTCGTCAGAAGGTTGTCTTCATCAGAAGGGAGTGCACTGAGCATGTTAATAAAAAACATCATTTCAGAATCAAGGTCAGATAACAGTTCTCTGTCTTTAGAACCATGTAGGTAAGATTGCCTTTTCAGACAGGTGGATGTTCAGCCACCATTTTCCTGTCAGGAAAGATGTGACATGATGAAAGATAAACCCAAAATTTGTTAAACATGAAAAACTACAAAGGTTAGGCACACAGTGCTGTAACAGAGACGTCAACATAGTAATTAAACTAAGCAGAATAGTGTATGCTTCAAAAATAATTGTTTTTTGATTTTTACTTTTTTGTCTTTTGAAATTCAGCATTCACTGAGGACTAAGATTTTAATTTCCCTCAGCAGGCTGTGTAAACAAGGAAAGATTGTGCTAGCAGACTCCCGAAATATTAAGGGTTCTGCACACAAATCTACAGAGTCAGAAGCAGAGCTCTGGCTAGTACTCAAGATAAGACAGAGCCGTCTCTGGACCTGTGGTGGGAAAGTGCTCTTATGACACTTAAGTCTGGTGAGCTCCATGAATAAGTGCAAAATGGAGTTTTGAAAATGCAGACTTAGAAGAATAAAACAACCACTTTGTCTTTCTTTCCCAAAGTCTACTACTCCATAATCTGAAAGTCTTTACATCTTCATGTCGCAGTGGCCAAGGAAAGCATTTCCTTTTGATGAAGAAAAACAGAAATCTATTCCTTGTATGATGCTAGAGAACAGTACTTGAAATAAGTCAGAAGAGATGAGGCTTCAACACTATTTGGGGAGACAATCTTCCTAGAGGGAGATGGGAGAGGTAGAGTAAATTTGAGCCTGTATCAGAATCACAGAATATGGTGAGTTGGAAGGAACCTGCAAGGATCATCGAATACAACTCCTGGCTCCGCACTAGAGTCACAGCATGTGCCTGAGAGCATTGTCCAAATGCTTCATGAACCCTGTCAGGCTTGGTTCTGTGACCACTTCCTGGGGAAGCCTGTTCCAGTGCCCAGCCACCCTCTGGGTGAAGAACCTTTTTCTAATATGCAACCTAAACCTCCCCTGACACAACTTCAGGCCATTCCCTCGGGTCCTGTCACTGGGCACCACAGAGAAGAGATCAGTGCCTGCCCCTCCTCTTCCCCTCATGACCAAGTTGCAGATTGCAATGAGGTCTCCCCTCAGTCTCCCCCAGGCTGAACAGACCAAGTGACCTCAGCCGCTCCTCATGCTGCTTCCCCTCAAAGCCCTACACCATCCTCATGGCCCTCCTTTGGACACTCTCTAATAGTTTAATGTCTTTCTTATACTGACAGCAGACTCACTGGCATGGTGTGGTGTGGGAAGCGGGGGAAGGTCAGCATGGAGAGCTAGTGGTGATAACTGAAGTATTTCACCAAGAGGCATGGGTTATATGGGTACTTTTGGCCTGAAACCTCTTGCTCTGGAGGACACTTACTTCTCAGAAGACTTGTAGTCACATAATTGATACAAGCTCTACTTTTCACAGCTTCTTGCTGGAAATGAGTAGAATAATGCACGATCCTAAAAACATATGGACCCTAGCAAGCTGTAAAAGAATAACTTATCCTTGTCATGCTGATTCTTAACCCCAAATGCTTTCCCCTCTACATCTGTAAATATTGTAGGATCCTTCAATGTCTGACTCTCTCCCAGACATACTGCAGAGAGCACTCAGAGTAAAAGAGAAACATTGCAAAGATTTACTTCCCTATTTTTTTCACTAAAGTTACTGCATTTTTTCTCCTACAGAGGACTGGCTATGTCTTATGGTTTCTGTGTGATATTGTAAAGAAAAGAACTGCTTATATAGTACTTGTATGATACAACATCTAATACAAAAGCTAGCTCTCCTGAACTAATCCTACATCCTATCCCTGCCATGTTTCACACGAGATTTGTGTGCCACATAGGGGAACATTTTTGGATGATAAGTGTAGCTATCTCAGAGGCCTGTTAAACAACATGGAAATCCCTAGGACTGTGTAAATGTAAACAATAACTGCAAACTCCTGCCTGGAGGATTTTTTACCCAGCTACTCATCTCCATATTTTAGCACCTCTGTCACAGATTTGGGATGTGGAAGATTGCTGTACTTTTGTTCTTCCATTAGTCAAAATTGACATAAACTGAAAAGGAGATTTTTTTTCTTCTAATAATTGTATAATCACATGGTAACTGTTTCATACTTATGCATAAAATTTTGAGTAACTGCCTGAGTGGGTAAAGTTACTCCCATGTGGAACTGCTTGTTGGACCAGATCCCCAGATCACTCTTTGAACTTAGGGTGAAAAGCTGCGGTCCTTTTTAGTGAAGCAACGCATCTGTCTTCCCTTCAGAAGCTATTTAGCCAGCAATTATTCTGTAGTGCAGTAGTGCATAGTCCACATGCAATATGGACTAACTAATCACTGTTATTATTTGGGGATGTGGGAGGGAATAAATGCAAACAACAGCTAACTTTTGTGATGTCAGTGTTTTATCACATATTTGGTGGTTTACCTGATGCCCAAATGGATGAAAACAGACAAACAAACCAACACAACTGTTCCCCGCCAAATTCACTGGACTTCAATTTCACATATGCAGTCTAGACTGTTTGCTTGAAAACTTGGTTAGTGCAAGAAGAGATGTTGCCTCTTGATCTGAGCTCTGAAGTTCCTAGGCAAGAGCAAGTCCAATTTAGAAAAGCACTTTGTTAGCAGACACTCAGTCTTACAAGAGTTAATTTTTCAAAAAATAATATTTTAAAAATTATCTTTATGTCTACATACCTGCCACAGTTAAATGCAACACTTGACACTGAACTAATGAAAATAAATTTGAGTGCATGGGAATAGAGGAGAATCTATCATTTTTATATTTAATTTGCACTTCTGATGGCACTTTCTGCATGATTAGCAGCACTATATCCTTTGACTATTGTGGTAAACAGTTTCCCTTGTTGAGTGCTCAGGATTAAACACTAAACAACACCTGAGAGGGGAAAATTAATTCCTTAGGAATGGGGAAAAGGTGGCTATAAAAATTTTGTCAGGACATTCTTGTTGAGACATAAAAATCTTAAATTTTAACTGTATTTTGAATAAATGTATTTTGAAATTCATGGCATGGATGATTTAAGCCCTCCACTTTGCATTGCTTGCACAACATTTTAGTGGCTGTCCAAGTGGTTCTTTGTGCTTCCTGGCTCTTACTGAACCTTTATTACCAACCTCCAGTATTAGTTTTTCTTTATAAAGTTCATCACCACAATTGACAGGAAACAAAGTGCATATAAAACTGAACACCACGGTTAAGTATTTTCCTGTAATACTTTGGATCTTGTGTTTAAGTGTTTTAAGGTTAATTGGTAAGCACATTTAAAAATTATTACACTAGTGAAAAGCAAAAGCAAATATTATATTCTATCAGTCACTCAAATGGAGGGATTATTCTACGTTAGGAAAAGATTAATTTCCTAGATGCCAAAAATAAAAGTTTTGTTTTGGTTGATTATCAGTAGTATCAGATGAGTCTTTTCCCTTATATTTTAAGGAGAAATCTTATATTAGAAGAGAATTGTGCTGTAGAAGACAGGCATGACATTATGTCACTTTTTACTGAATGAATAGATGCCCATCTATATTAGTTTTTTTTAGTCATAATGATGCAACCACCCTGTACTTGGAAATATCTGTATTTATAGACTGTAACACAAAGAAATCTGTTGAGAGGGTGAGTCCCTAGAGCACAGGCACTGTCCTTTTCTGGTTTTTGCTGAGTTCAATGCAGTGAAAGCACTTAATAAATAACAGTTAATCCAAGACAGCTGCTGACCATTTCAGAGTTTTGATATTTGTATCTATTACTTACCTGTTTTTCTGTTTGCTTAATGAAAACTATTGGTTTGCAGAGTGATTCTCAGGAAGGGATAGTTTTTGTGCCCTCTTTTGAAAAATGTGGTCTTCCTTTAATTGATAAAATTACCAATTTAGTTGATAATTTTGCCTATGATTCATAATACAGTGTTCTCAGGAACTCATTTACCAATGCCAAATGAAAAGCAAAAGAAAATACACTTTAAAATACCTACCTGATGGCTTAATAAATCCTCACTAGGCATGTGAATCTGGAGAAAAAAAAGGTGAAAATAGAAAGAATAAAATTTGGACCTAACGAGCAATAGATTTAATAACCTGATTTATGGAGAGTGAAAAAAAAAATGTATTCTTTCTGTTGCTGAGGCAAATAGAAGCCAAGATGTTAATTCAAATATTGTGATCCTTCTTTTGCTATAGTAACAGAAAAAAAATCATCTAAAAGTAGTACATTTTTTAATTCCTTAACAGAAAATAATAAAAATAGATACATAAATCAGTATCTATATCTATGCAACCCTCATGCATTTGTATCCACACATACAGAAAATAAACTTTTCCTAATAGCAGCAGATACAGAGTCCACAGTATCTAGAGCTACATATAAATTTTCTTTATAATTATATTTAGGATGTCTTTATGTAGAAAGACATAGTAATACAAAAGTGATAATTTCTCCTGTTATTAATGCTAGAGTTTGCATTTCTGCCTGAGCAGTTAGGAAAAGCAAATGTTATTGATGTGTTAAAAGGAAATACTAGTTAATAACTAGATAATTTTAAGATGTTGGGTTCATACCATCTGTTAATCTTAGTTGTGATTAAAGAGGTAATCCTAATGCCCATTATTCCTAATGACAAGACCAAGCAGGCTTAAAGCATTAGCCGTTGGAGGCCAAAGAGAAGAAGCAATGAAGGATATCAGCAATCTTAGCCACAATTGAGGAATTGGCCCGTCCTCTACACAACAAAAGTGATACAAAAGAATTACACCCTCACTAAGGTCTATTTCCTCGTATAATCACACAAAATGATTTTTCTTAAATATGATAATAAATCACAGCTAAAAATCAATGTGGCAGGGTCCAACTGCTATGGCCTGATAACGCATCAATCAATATTTAGTATTTAGATTTTAATTAATACATAGCAAAGCAGAGGCCTTTTAAGAGAGAAATATTATCTCAGATAAAAAATCCTGCACTGTTAGCATGCAAAAGTTGTTGCTCATATCTGTCATTGATCAATCTGCTAGAGCTGTGATTAAAACCCCTTGAAAATATCAGACAAGAGCATAAACCAGAAAGCCAAAGAGAGGATGTCTTAGGCACCTCCGTGTGCAGGGCTGCTAGCACAGGGTGCTGGGAGAACCCAAGGCACAGCCTTACATCATGTCAGCTAAGCACAAAATCCATCCCTCCAGCACTGCTGAGCAGGACTCTGAGAAATACGTGACACTTACAGTGCTCCAGCTACAGAAAAAGAATTACATATTATTGGGCCAAGGACAGAACTTGCACCTTCTGACAGTGAGGCCTGCTGTCCCCACCCCGGGCTCACCCCAGGTCACAGCTGCTTACAGGATTTAAAGAAATTACATGATCACAAATTATTTTAACATTGGCTCTTAATTTTTCTCTTTTTTTTTGACTAGAGATGATGTCCAGGGATTTATTCTAGCCTGTTCCCTGATTACACTGAAGACAGATGAACTGGATTAGAAAACATAAAGCAAAAAACATTTTCACACTCCACGGCTCTCTTCTTGATAATTTCTAGAAAACACTCTGGACTAGGTCCCCACATTTGATTTCAATGAGGATGATCTCCTTTTTGGAGTTCTTTAAAAAAGAAAAATAGAAAAGAAAGCAAAGGAAGCAAAAAAGGAAAAAAGAGAAGAAATGAAAAAAGAAACCAAAGGAAAGGAAAGGAAAGGAAAGGAAAGGAAAGGAAAGGAAAAGGAGAAAAGAGAAAAGAGAAAAGAGAAAAGAAAGGAAAAGAAAAGAGAAAAGATTGATGCTTTTTCTGAACATAATTCAGGTCCTATTGAAGCCACCTGCAAATGCCTCCAGACTTTGGTGGTTGAAGCACCAAGCTGACGATCCAATCTTTATATATTTATTCTATTTTCCTGAGGACAGATTCCAGGGCAGTGTAATTGAAATGGTAATAATGAGAGGGTTTAACATCAGCTGACATTTTCCAAACAAGAGCCTGCATTTGGTGTGAGTTTAGGGCTTTTTTTGTATATAATTTATGAACAACTGAATCACTAGGAAAGAACCATGGCTTAAAAAAAAAAAAAAAGAAAATCTCAGAATAAGGATGTAAAGAATAGGGAATAAGCAATTTGATCCTACAGCTCAGTTTACCTCACAGCTTTTAGAGAGAGGACCTCCATTTAATTTCCAAACTGAATTCCTCAGAGGAAAACAAAGAAAAAATATTTATTGTTTTTTTATCTATGAACTTGTCAGTCTGTGTATTTGAAAAAGTTCAGAAAATAACAGAAAAATGTATAATACTTTCGCCAGTTACACCACAGAATTTGTATAAATTATGCAATGATGGTGCATAGGTCAAATTCATACATGGTGCAGGTAGAGCGATTTCTTGATTCAGCAGTATATTAAAGGAAGGTTATTCTTTGGGTGTAAATTGACCATCAGTCAGAGCATAGCTACATCCAGCTGTGTCAAGGCAGTGCAACCTGTCTCAGCAAAGCCTTCAGTGAGTGTAAAATGAATATAACTTATTCAGATGGTGGGACATGGAGCATAGCCGGAAAAGCAAATGTCATGTGGACAGTTTCCTCCCCTTGGCTGCTGGCAAATAAATTCTGCTTGTTCTGTGTACTTAGTATCTGGTGCAAGTTATGCAAGCTCGTGCCTGGTAGGGGAGATGTAATAAAAGCATGTGAGGGAGCAATGTCATCACAAGCACTTGACCTTCCCCTCTGGCAATATGGAGGCTGTATATTTTGTGGCAAGCATTGCAATTGTCTTTATGTTGGTGTCTGCTATTCTGGGTTTTATCCTGCTGTATTCAAGCATTAAAGCTTTTAAAAAGACCATATGTCCCGACCTCCTCTGTCCTCTTGGATGAGGGTACGTTCATCCCTTAATTTGGATATTTGGGTTTCCACAGCTTCTCACCATAATCAGGACTTTGTTCTCCTATCTTGTTTATTCCTGTAATCTGCCATTGAATGAGCTTCTGCTACCTCCTGTAACCCCAAAGCTTCAGAAATATGTGGGAAAAGAAATCAGAAATAAGTAATGTTGATGACCTCAGTATGAGCTGTCTCTTAAAAAGGGTGTGGAAGTATCTGGAAGGTGATAAGGATCATAAATCTAATAAAATACCCAAATATCTGAATCACAAAATGGCATAACCAGGACTAAATATTTGGGTCTGTAAAAATGAAAAAGCTTAAATGAAAGTAGGACAGAAGGGGCAAAAGCTACCCACATGAATGTTGCTACTCCTAGTTTTTTAAATGAATATATTTCTATTGTGCATTTATGCCGTACTCAATAAGAACACAAGCCACATGCTGCACTTCCTTAGGAGGGCTGGACCTCACTCTTTTAATCTGACCATCAAAGCAACAACAACTTAAAGTTTACCTACGACCTGTTTGTTAGAAAAATGGGGAAGGAAAACAATTTTTACACATTCCATCTTCTAATGCTTTCTTTTCCATGCAGATAAGAAAAGCATCTCACTTATTTTCTGCCATTCTGCTTCTGAATTGGCATTGCTATAAGATGAGAAAAAATTCTATGTTGTGTCATGCTGCAACCCTCTCTTAAATAAAGCTAATAAATTATGTCCTGCTCTTTCAAGCAAGAGGGGCTCCCCTTATACGAAGTTCAACATGAAACTATGATTTCCAGAAGTTGCTGCCAGGCCACACAGGGAACACCTCTCTAAAACTCCAGGATTAAGAGAACTTCTCTCTTGTTCTTTTCCTTCTAGCATTATCCTCATTATTTACTGACTGACTCTTCCCCACCAGTCTCAGGCTTCACTTCCTCTAGCCCAGACATAATATACTGGAAGAAGATGAAGGAATTAGTTAATTCCCCAGAGCTGGCCCAACCCCACCAACCTGCAAATTCCTATATACAAGCTGGCAACTGTGATCTTTCCTCTAAGCCAGCGAGAGGATTAACTCCTTCCCTACTTTAGTTTGTGGCTCATTCACAAGCTGTTCACTTTGTACACCCAGTATTTGATATCTGCTTTGATTGGACGCAGAGGGTCACGTTAGCATGGTTTTCGTTCTCTACTTAGTTCAGCTAATTAAATCCTATGCAAAAATACTCAGATATATTTTTGCTATATCTGCTGTAAAGGAACTGGCCATTCCCAAAAAGTGCTCTTTTTGAAAGGTTTCAGCAAACTCCTTTGCTAGGCCAAACACAGAGGGGACATGAATGCAGACACTGCAGACTTGTGTAAAAGGAGATTTTGGATGAGAGGTCATTTTTCTCAAGTATTGTTGATGGGTGCAAGTACCAAGCTAAATTAAAACTGCAGCTGAATGACAAAATGATAGGAACTATAAATGCAAAACTATGGAGAACATATTTTCTTACCTTTAAAAAGCTAGAATGTTTAGTTTATCCTGGTATTCTACAACATGAACTGATGTTTAAATACCAACAGCTGCACTCCATTCTCATAAAAAGAATCTTTCATAGCACCTCAAGGTTAATTATCAGTGACATCTCTTTATGGACTGAGATTCCTCAACCCTTATCTTGCAGACCAGTCTACCAGTTCTAGCCCACAAAAGCCTTTCTAATTTGACCATCCCAGTGACACCAGAATGCCTGTCAGTTATATACCTACAGATCTCTAGACCAGACCTTTCTAACTCGCTTTATGTGGGCCAAGCCCAGCTAATGAAACATCATTTGCAAATCCATCAGCAGCCCTAGCCTACTCATAATCCTTTTTGTTGGCTGTAGAGAACCTCTGACAGAAGTCATAATAATTGGAACAATTCCATTTTCTTAAATCCACTTTGGAAATTTTGCAATGAAAAGATCATATCTTCAGATTTTTTTTCCCCAAGAAGTTTACAATTGTTGAATTTTTAAAAAACTAAACCTCAATTGTTTTAATCTAATCTAAGGGTTTAGATGAAATATTTAAAATTGCCTGCAATCTTCTTTTTGCCAGAAAACATAACATTTCTCTTTCCTGGGATTTTGATGATTTTTCAAAGTTATTTGAAGTTATTTTTTGATAAACATATTGATCCTCCCAAACAAGTGGGCGGGTGTCCATTTATCCCAACGGAGCACCATATTCTCATGTTGGCACTGATTTTGGCCTATTGCATAGAATAGCTTTAGCCTAAAGGGGAGGTGAGCTTCTTGGGTACAGTGATGGTGTGTCAAGTTGTGAGGTCATTCAGTCTGGTGGGGCATGGGCTGAGTGAGGCTGGCCAGACCTCTAAGAGGAGATTGTCAGTGTAAGGGAACAGGATAATGCTGAAACTGCTGTTATCTATGACGCAAGCATTGCATTCCCTCCTATGCCAAGACAGACTGACTGTGTTACATTTGCCACTTCTTGGTTAGAAATAAAACAGGGTTCTGCCTGGCTGCACGTGAGCATTGGAGAGTCCAAGGTTTGTCACTTTCTTGCATTTTTTTTCAGATAATATACATCACTTCATCTTTTCCTTTGGTGTCATTGCAAATACACCAAGTTCTTTGCCTTCTTTTTGGCTCAATTTCAGCTCGTCTCAAAAAAGTGGGATCCACTGCTTTTTCTTTGGACTAAGTTTCCCTCCATTTCCAAAACCTGCACAGGTGGCCAGGGAAATATGTCAAAGACAAGAGAAGTGGTGCTGATGAGGGTGGGCATCAGAAAAGGGGGAGCAGGGAAAGTAGGCGAGAAGGGAAATTTCAGCTGTGACAATGAAGAGAGTGAGAGAAACACAAGAATCTTCACAAGCAGTGGCAATACTGCGTTTTTCAGCCAATCTCACTAGCCAGTAATCATGCAGCAACATATCATCATGACAACTTGTCAGGCACACAAGCAAAATATTTGATTATAAACAAAGATGAGTGATTTTCTTAGTGTTAGGCTTTGTAAAATCAGCATGTTACATGACAAAGTCCAAATGCTGAGTCTGTCTTGACAGCACTCCTGTAGCTTCTGCTGTGCTTGGAGAGCTGCTTTGACTATAGATGATCAGTAGATATTCTTGTGATATTTATGAAAAACCTGTGACTGAAAATTTTTGTGAACTGCCACAGTCTGAATTTAGAATTAACATTGAAGTTTTTCATTAATTTTTACAAGCTTCTGTTGGCCCTGCATGAGTTTTTGCAACTATCATATTGAAAAATCTTGGTGCTTCCTTTTGTGGACGAGAGATTTGGTATTGTGCAGGGACATAACTTGTGGATGAAGAGGTACATCTTGCCATATTTGGGAAAGTCCACATGCATTTGGCCAAATTATACACTTCTCAAAAATTATATTTGTCCATGCTCACTGGTTTGCTTGACGTATTTTGGCATAAATGCTTTGGGGATACCATCAGTAACAGCTTTTTCTTCAAAGCAAATGAAACAAATAAATATTCTACAATTTTAAGTCTATTTTCTTGCTGTATCTTTGTCATTATCTGGTATTTGATACAGGAAAATAAGGTTGTGGTAATAACAGGAAAGAAGTTCTTATACCAATAGACAGCTCTGGGATTACATGCACAAAGAAGGGGAACATATATGCTACAACATATGCTTATGTATTAATTTAATACATGGTGGCTTTTTATTCTAGCAATATCATTTGTGCTGCCACAACTAGAAGTCTGTGCCAGCATTTCCATTACATATCCACTGTTCATAGGGATTTACAATGTCAGTCTAAACATTGCTCTCGAATGGGTCTCAGCCCAGGAGCAATTTTTTTACCCATCCATTTGACTGTTAAGTTATAGTGGCATAAAAATATAGTTGTTCTACTTAATAACTTAAAATGGCTTTGAATTAAAAAAATGAAATAAGTTTATGGAACTACATAATTACTTATATTATTCAAAAGAAACAACACAACAGATGAAAGCAAAAATTCCTAAGATATTGTAGGATAGAAACAGGATACCCTAACAATACATTTTCTCCACAATTTTTAATAAAATATGCACAATTAGTTGATTATATGCACACTCAGTTGCCTTCACTAGACAATGCCTCAAATCATGGAGAAAGGTGCTAAAAATGAATGGGATCTCCTAAAGGTGCAGCTCTATGTGGACAAGAGGCAGTGTGCAATAACTCCCATCAAGTTTCTACCAGCTAGAAAGCTAGTTGGTGGAGAGCTGACAGGTAAGAAATTACATTTGGAGATATTTCTTTGTTTGCTGTGGGTCACAGGCTCCCACAATTAATTTTCTGTTCACCAAAGTCAGCTACAGTGTTTCCATGTTTGAAGAAGCATCACCGTGAAGATGCTTTTGGTTTCTAGTTAGGGAAAGGAGCTGGTTTCCAGCTGGCTGTGGGTGGCTGAAGAGGAGCTGGGCATGTGGTGTGAGGGCAAAAGGAGTTCTGGAGAAGTGGACCAAATGGGAGAAACTGTGGAGAAAAATTAATCTGAAAAGAAAAACAAAATTAAGAGAAGAAAATTAGTGGAACTTCATGCCTTCTGGAAGAAGAATGCTGAGTTTCTTCAGGCTGACCTCTGCAGCTCATGCTCTGGCAAAGCTTTGAAGGGCTTTATGGGATTTAGACCAAAGAGAAGGAGCATCCATGAAGCACCAGTTCGAGTCTCAATGATCCTCTGCTCACATTGTGCTTTCCCTGCTTATCTGGGAGTCCTATTGATAACTGGTGAAATGCATGAGTAGCAAGGCAAGCAGAGAACATGCCCTTTGTGAAGAAAATAGGTCAGAATAATGCCAGAAGACAATCCTGAGGAAAGAATAAAAAGATTAGAACTTCTCCTGGAAAAAAAGGTGTCTGGGGGCAAAGAAACAGGATGTGATAGTTCCATATGGAAAATAAAAAAACAGGGGAAAAGTTAATAAGGGATAATTATCCACTGTTGCAGACAGAAAGGGGCTTAGAGTACAATCTCTTAAATTACATCAATAGGCTTAAAACTAAACAGAGATATATGTTGCTCAGGCGAAAATGTACTTCAGTGTGGACATCGCAGCTGTGCAGCACAGAGCTGAGCACCTCGCTGTGCAATTCTGTGAGGTGGATGCAATCTCCAACAGAGAAAGTCCCAAAACTCCAGACTGGGGTAAGGCTTAAGAGGTTTCACCATGTGTTTTTTGCACTCCTACACTCTTTCCCCAAGTTTTGCTGTTGGCTCCTGTGCTTGCTGTTGTCACATACAGGCTACAGTATCCCAGAAAAACATCAAGTGTGGGCCAATACACTTGCTTACAAACACTGCCCAAAATATACTGAACAGCTGGAATTATTTTATATTTTTCCCTGGCACGTGTTTTGAGGATTGGAACCTACATATACATGCACTTAACCAACTAAATATTCATGAAAATTGTAGGTACAAACAGAACCATATATAAAAATACAAGACATTGTGTGATTAAAATTGAACACTGAAAAAATCAGAGGCACAAGTGTAGGCAGAGACATTGTGAAAGCTTCAGAATAAAGTCTAAGAATCTCAAGCCATACATTGTTTGTGTTTTTGCCATATATTGCTTAAGTGGACTGGGCTCTGTCATTTTAGTACAGAACAACTTGTTCAGTGTTTAGACCTCAGGCAAAAGTATCCCAAGAACGCTCATGAGCTCAGCACCAACATGCATTGCAGGAGGGGTGCAAGACCAGAAGGGAGAAAGCAGTCAAAAGTGTTAGAATCAAGACCTTGATGCTGCTCCGTGACCCTGCTCAGACGTGTGGTAAGTGTGCTCATTAGGCCCATTACCCCAGGGCAGGCATAGGGCGAAGCAGGAGGGATCAAAGAGGCTGGAATTCTGTACAAGCCCAGAAAGAGAAAAGGGATGTGCAGTGGCAGCAGTGGACAGAGAAGGGAGAAAGAGGAGGGAAAAGAAGGAGCTTCCTTGTAGAGAAGGGCAATCTTAGCTGGTGGGTGAAAAAATTTCTGGACACAGGCTTGTCCTCTCCAGGTTTTTCTTCCATATGACCCATGCAATCTGTCTATACTGTTTCCTTCCTTCCTTCCTTCCTTCCTTCCTTCCTTCCTTCCTTCCTTCCTTCCCTCCCTCTTTCTTTCTACATTCATATTGCCAAAGATTTATTTGTTTTTTGGGCACACTGGCAGGTTTCCTTCAAAATGTTTTGTTTAGTGCCTTCTGAGGACTAGATCAATACTATGGGTTTAGGAATAAAAATCTGTCGAAGTAGGTGTTTTTCACAGCACAGTCTGGTACTCAGCCCTGGTGGCATGCAGGGCTTATTCCCAAACCTGGGATCAGGCCCGCTGCATGAATTACTAACATTATGTAGCTCATCAAATGCAGGTTGTTTTAAACACAAGACAGAAACTGGCATAATTTACCAAATGCAAATGCCCAGAAAGCACACAGCAAAAAGTCCAGGTGAAGGCATTTGCTGCTCTGCCATTTCTTGAAGATACAATTCCTCTTGAATTAATACACGATCAACTGTCTTGTAGAGACACACTCTGAAATTTTACATTATGGTATTTTGATTGTGAAATAATGAAGCCTCACTTCACCCTTTACACATGTCGCCCTGAAGTCCAGGCATCCACAGACATTTTCCTTTGAGGGGAGAATTTAGCTTCTCATGTATTTGGTCTATGAATCCTGCTATTGCCAGATCACCCTGCTGCCTGCTTTGTCTCTCAGTTTTCTAATACATTTTTAGACATTGATTGGAAATTGTTAAGCCATGTCTAGACCAGAAAAGCAACATGAAAAGGTAACAAGCCTGATCTTCAAATGGTATTTTAAGTGCTGATTTACACTGGCTAAAATCTAGCCTGACAGGAAATGACATATTGAAAATTAAATACAATGCAGTAATTTTAATCTTGGTTATATCATCTCATGATGATAGAACATTTATTTCCACAACGTTTTGGTCAGACAAATATGTTAACAAATTCAAAATCTACCCATCTACAAGGAAATATTTGTTATAAACACAGGCTGATTCCTACTCCTATCTATTTTGCACACATATGCATACAGATAAATGCACACACATATGCCGTATATGTACTCATTCTCTGGGTAATCAGAGACATAGATAAAATAAAGCTTCTAGAGTGACAGACATTCTGCAGACAGGGTTGTTAGTTTATGTAGGCTATAGGCAGAGTCGACTGGAAAATTTTGATCACTTTAATTTACTATATCCAGCATGCCTGCTGTACTCGTCCAGCACTTTTATCAAGCCCTGTGAGGTGGTATTGATTTTTTTATTTTCTATGTAGGATAAGAAGACAGAGAGTTAGGAGCAAGAGTGAATGAAGAACTTTCCTCAGATTACTGCTATTCTCTAGCTTATTGCATCCTGTCGTTTGTAGTTTCAGATGATGTCCAGTATGTCAGGGTTGCTTGAAGCAATAAACAGGGTGAATAACAATGGAAAGGCTAGATGAGAAAGATTGAAAAAAGGAGAAAGAGGCAGCAAAGAAAGTAAGAAAGTGAATGTGAGAAATAGGAAAAAGGGAAAAAAAAAAAGCAGAGGTTGAGAAAAAGTGTCCTAGGTGTGGAGAGCTTGATAAGTGCATTCCTTTAAAGAAACTGTAACCAGCCATGGCAGTTTTTTGAGCAAGAGCTACACATAAAACCTACAGAATTGTGAAGGACTAGAAGCAGTGACTTCTGGGTGTTACATTTTTTGCTGCAAGAAAAAGCTAGAAAAACAGAGAAATGTTGAGGGTAGATATGAATCACACTTTTCTTTCCTGAATGATTCCCAAATTACCGTGAAAGGATAAATCTATCTTTTGCATCCAGTTTAAAGTGTGGTCCTAAGAAGTAGTACTACAGAGAGTTTGAATCTTACCTTGACCTTCCTTCTACTCCAAACTATTGCTTTTCTAAATGAGGACTGAAATATTTTGCTTATTCTGTTAAGTACCCTTACTGTGGCACTGTAACCTCTAGCACAGCAGGTAAAGGGAGATGATTTGGGCTTGTAGATAAAAGCTGCCCCAGGCTGCATTGCCTTCGTTGACCCAGGTGGCCCCATTTGCTGTATGAGCGTGGCTGGGCACGTGTTGCTGTGGGGTGCAGGCTCTCGCTGTGGGGAGCACTTCAAACCTGCAATCTGGGCTGGGCAGATTTCATGATCTAGAAGTGCTGATCTGAGAGGCAGATTTTCTTCACTGTTCAAGGGTGCATTTTTGTATTTAGAAGGAAAACCTTACATGAAATGCTAATTATGCTTTCCCTTGACTTTAAATGGATAGTGGCTTCTGAAGGGAGGTAGGATTCTGTCCCACAAAATTGTTTTCTCTTAGCTTTCATCCTGGAGCTTGGAGGCACAGTTGCTGCAAAGGGTAGTTTCTGTGTTATGCTGCACACCCAAAGCCTGTTTGTTAAAGCAGGGCAGTTGCTGGTGGCTCATAGCGAAAATGGCCAGACAAACAGAGCGAGTAACCCTGCAGACTTGTGGACTTGAGTAATCCTGACTCACAGAAACAGATTCCCTCAAGTCACTTAAAAAGCTTTTGGTTTTTGTGTGTTATGGCTATTACTGATTAAAATCTTGTCTGATAATCTACCTTATACTGTTCATCCATTTTTATGGAGCCAGTTGGCCTTAAAATCATTCAGAGTTAGTAGAAATGTTCCTTTTCCATGGGAAGTACAAAGCAGAGAAAAGGTGGGCAGCCTGATCTGATGCCTTTTCTGTATTCCCTTTAGGGGATGGGGAGGAGATTTCAAACCATCCCAGGCATGACGGGTCTCCATGGCCTCTCTCACCCATTTCTTCATTAGGAGAAGATTTTATTCCTACACTGCCCTTGCTATGTAGGGGCAGATGTGGTGGTCACAGCAGGACTCTGAAGCCCCTTTTGTCCATTCCTGACAAGAAGCTGGATATAAAATGACAGATTTTTGAGGAGAAATAGACTATTAACAGGCTTTTCATAATTCCTTCTGCTCAGTGCACAAATTTGTGTCATTAATTCAATCAAAGTCATTTGCTTTAGTCACATCCTAGTCATAAATACACAGGTTATGTTCTTTATTGGGATTTAACTGCAGAGCTTCTCCAGGGACTCTGGCAGAAGCATCAGTGCAAAGTGAACACCAGTAAGGAATAGAATTGAATCTTTTTGTGGGGCAGATTTTGCCCCAGAAATTCACTATTGCAAGAAATATAATTTCACCAAAGTCACCAAAATTGAAGTGCAAGGTAGACTGAATAATTGTTAAATTGTTAAATAATTAATAATTGTTAACTTGTTAAATAAAACCCCACAAAAATCTACTCTTTCCTACTGGAACAATTTCCAGAGCAGTGAAAAGTTGTCTACAATTTAACATTGTAAATATCCTAACAGTGAGATGCAGGAAATCAAATTGACTGACAGGAGGAAATTTTCTTTTCAGATTTTCATTTTCCAAACTGAGAACATCTCAGAAGTTAGAAAATACAGCAAAGCAAATTGTAGTTATAAAATTTAATAAATATCCCTGTTCTAGTATTATTTCCAATTACCTATGAGATAAGATTTTAAATGTAAAAACTGTCATCTAATCTTCTTTTTCATCTATCATTCAGACATAGTAGATTCATGAATTTCCATTCAAATTCTGAATGTCTCCTTGGTTCTTCACATTCGTCATAGTAAGCTTTTGCTGTTTTTGATGACTTTATGCTTACTGACTGTGCAAAGGCAGGGGAATGGCTGCTCTGATGGCTCTCTGTGCTGGAGGAAGCCAAATACTCAGAGATCTGAGCACTTTGTGGGGTGCAGAGGACCCTTGGCATGCAGCAGGCAAGCCCAGCTCCATTCAGGATATGTCCTCTGACATTAATAATGTAATTTGCTTGTGATTTAGAAATCGGTTGTGAGGGAGAATTCCCAGTTCACTACTTGTTATCTCCATTTGCTTGCTCTTGTTTCATATGCAAACTTCAGTCAATCAGGGAGTCATAAAAATACTGTATGACATTTGTGACTATCCCAAAATGGCAAACAGTAAAATCTCTTCCTCACTGAAAGGGGTTTTCCAATCCAAATTTGCAAAGAATATTTTTAAAGTAGTGAAATTTAGTCAAATAAGTGATTGAGAAAAAGACCCTGACTGAATCTGTGGGATAATGTAGACACAGTTAATAATTTAATCTTCTCTCACTCTTGTGATGTGATAAGCATAGCCTGAACAACCATGAAATTCAGCACTGAACAGTTGATTTTAATTTAGCACATTTTTTCTTTTTCTCTTGACAATGATGGAATTTGGAGTGAAGGGAAGAAGAGTAGTTTTTTATATTAATGGTGCATGGCAACAGTTTTGACTTTCTCTTCTTTTTGATAAATTTGGAGCTCATTAATATGATTTATTTGTGTAGTCACTAAAGAATACCTCAGTCCAAAGAAAGAAGTGTGAAAAAATTTTTCTGCCAGTGACAGAATCCACATAAAACCAATATTCCAGAAAATCAGCTGTTTTTATATTGTCATCAAAGAGGAGGACCTGACACAAGTTGGGAATTACATTTGTATTTGTTTTGTCAGTTCTCAGGTAAGCAGCTTTTAAATCCCCTGTGATGTGAAAGTGTCAAGTGAGTACCCTGAATTTCGACTGTCCAGTGTTTCACAAGGCAAGCTCCTCTCTCGGAGTATCTAACACGTTTCTGTGCACAGAGCAGAAGCAGCCAGAGGCATGGGCAGGTTTCGCTGATGGAAACTGCACTGGGCTGTTCTGCTTCTGATTCAGGGAGCCAGTCATTCCTTTTGCTCAGGGACTGTGTGCCTGCAACCATGACTGCAGCATTACAGCAAGAGGACTTAATTTCAGTGCTTTAAATCAGGTGTGTGTGTGTGTGTGGATTTTTTGTCAAGAAGACCAGTTCCCATGGCTGTGCCTTCCACTGGAAAGAGACACGGGACTGGGTAGGTGTCTGTACATTACTGGAGTCATGGCAGAGGTACCCAAGTGGGGAAAATACTTGAAGTGTTAGAAATAGTAAAAGACATTCAGAATGCCAGAATGCCAGCAACTACTACTGCTTTGTCAATAAGTCACAGGCTGGAGCACTTTTGACCTGCATGGTAGCCAGAAATTCTTTCTCATGAAGGATTGTAAGATTCTGATGTTTTATTAGAGTTCCAGGAATGAAGTATCAATACTTTGAAGTGAATGAATTTTATAATTATCATTATTATTTTCAGGTGAATTGGATTTTAAGCTTTCTTATTTAAAGTTTTATTTTGATATATTTAAGAGGACAAAAAAGTAAACCAAACAATTAAAAAATACACCCCCATTCATTCTGACATAACTGAAGCAGAATGTTTTTTTCATGACAGGATTGATGTTTTCCAAAGAAAAGTTTCTCCTAAATTGTTAATACTTGTAAGTGAGGTGAAAATATTCGGGTTTCTCATTTCAACTGATGTCTGAGGGACACTTGAGCCAAAAGTGTCATAGCCATGCAAAAAGCCATGGTGAAATTTGGGTAAAAGTGATGCCCTACACACACACATTAGTCCATGTACAGAAAACATGCATATGATTTTTCTGCATGCTCAAACATAAAATACAAGCCAAGAGCTGAAGATGCAATGCAGCATCCTGTAGATGTCAAAATCAGGTCATTTATTTATTCACACTTTTATAGCCATTTAAAGTACCTAATTCCAGAAGATTTTATGCCTCAATTTTTATAGTAAATCAGTGGAATAGCAACAATACCTCTTTTATTTGAGAGGATGATGTGACGTAGTTATTATCACCATTGTACACACAGCACCTGAATACGTACACAGACACAGCTACTTGCCTGTGCATATTAAGTAATCACTGCTCTAACTGCATTAATAACATCCATTTCAACACAAAAGCCTTGGATTTATTCATTGGTTTGAATACCCTAAGCACTTCAATATTATGCCCATATTTTATTTTTTTCCCTTGTGTTTCAGTGGTTTTACCAGAAATAACAACACACTTAATTACAGAGGAGTCTTAGCAGGTAAATGATATAGAAGATCTGGGAATTCTAATAGCTTTGTCTATTGAAAAATAAAAGTGAGATCATATTACTTGAGTAACCAGCTTTTTACAAAGCTAAAAATTGAATAAAGGGTTCCATTTGATTTATTTCCGAACAGTAATGCAAAATTGTAACAGAAATAATTTAGACATAGGTAAAGAACCTTCAAAATCAATAGTGTTGGAAGAAATGAAACATATGCTGATGCAATCAAACAGAATTGAATTTCATATAAATGTTAGCAAATCTATATCAGATTATCACTGTAAAAACTTCATTTTCATTGATTTATAATGTATTATTATTGTTTCCACCAAACTGCCATAGACAGCCATTTAAGCAGCTGCCAAGCGCCTTAAGGGCAAATAAAGGGTGTCACTGATGGTGCTGGGTTATAGAAGTTTAAGAGACCAATAATTCACAAGTGCGGCAGGTGTGACATTCTGTATATTCATTAGTCTTTTATTTTAATCCTGTTGCCTAAGTATTTTATAGTTTTTTATGGGAGAAGGGTCAGTTGCAGGTTTCAGAAGGCAACAACAGAGGTTAAAGTGTGTTTGTCCCGGCCCGTTCCCCAGAGGGTTGGGCAGAGTCCTTTTGTTAAGCAACCAAATGACAGAAAAATACAGTAGAATGTCAGCAGATGATCTTGGGCTAGAGACACACATTGGCAGGTCTGTTCCTCCAAAAAGGAGCTGAGAAGTAGTCTTTAAATGTAACCCAGGCTATGGGTCAGGAAATGTTTAATTAATGCACAGCACCTAACCCCTGGAAGTTTTGTTTGTCTCCTACTGTCAGATGGGTAAAACAAATATGGTTCACATATGTTTGGTAGAACAGACTGGAGTGCACCCTGTTTTAAAATGTGATTAATGCTAGTGGTGTCAGTAGGTCTATTTGCTCTCAAAACTGGGACTGGGAGAACATTTTTGTGAATAATTTGTTTTGAGATGCAGAAAATGCTCATGGACTGATTAAACATCTCCTAAACTCAGAACAAGGAAAGAGGCAGAAAAAGCTAATCAGCTAATCTGTTTTAGTATTATATTTTCAAAGTCCAATGATTTGATTTTCCATTTTCAGATTAATGTTTCACTGAAAAGAATTGCAAAAATTTCATTAAAGATGACTGAAAAATATTNAAGTTGTTTTGTGTTGATACAAGATCCTCCCACACAATTTTTGGTTCCATCAGCAAACTAAAAAAGAAAAAATATTCACTTCCTTAGGTAGGAGCATAATTGAGCATTGTGCTGGACCAGACTATGCTTGCTCCTTAGAAACAGCACAGTAATCATATAGTCCATTTATTTTCTGTTGTTTCCTACACCCCTTGTGTCGGAAATACAGTTTTAATGTTTTTAAAAATCATACAGGCTTGAGACCTTCATATCAACAGATATGAAACAAAGACAGTCCCCAAATCTCTTTGTNNTCTTTGTCCCCAAATCTGTCATGTCTGATGAGTCAAAGTTTGGATTGCCTTGTGGATGTGACAGTCATTTTGTCAGAGTAGAAAAATGGTTCATTTTTATGCTTTATTGGTGAGGAAGGGGGATGAAACCATGGGAAGTAACATCCCTTATTTCACTGCATTTACAGTGGTGCAACACATGCATTTGCTTTTGTGTATGGTATGTGCTGGAAGAAGAGATGCTACTGGCAAGCTCCCATTTCAATGCATGCCCACAAGAGGTGCAGAAACCTGGTCAATAATTCAGGCAATGGTGACATCAGAAGTATATGTGTCTGTTATCTGCTTTGGCTCATGTGATGTGATTTTTGGCTGCAGAGAAACCTTACGGTGAAAATCATATCAAGTTGACCAAGCCAAAGTAAACACACACACACACAC
>WEIT01020656.1:1936-13967 GCA_013389985.1 Dryoscopus gambensis
CAACTGAGCAGTGTCCTCGGTAAGAGAAATGTTGGCCAACAGATTACCTTATTTGTGATTTTCGTTTACTTATTAATTGCTTGTTTATACAACGTCAGAAGCATGAGCTCACCATTCTGTTTAGCCTAGTGATGAAACTTCTGCTTCTGAAGGTGATATAATTTAATTAATTTTCAAGTCTCGTATAACCTTGTACATAGTACACTTAAAAAATGCATGTCTGCACGTTCCCTTTGAACCTTCTGATGCTCCTTGAGCATCTGCACAAAACAGGGGTGTAGATACAAAGAAGCTGGTTTCAGTATGGAGTGTGGGTCACTGCTGACAGTACCATTCACACTGGCTACTCCTTTACACTAGGTCTGTGCTGTAGTCAACGAAGGGAAAAGAAAGAAATTGTGTACTAAACCAGAGATTTCACTGTGGATAAATTTGTGTTACTTTCCACATTTGCACACACAGTTTAACATGCATCTGCTGGACTTCAGTAATTTAAAAACTGTTTTGTTTTGTACCTAGTTCACAGATAGCCTCATCAGGGAATGCTGCTTGGCTGTTGTACTCCCAATGACTAAAGACTTCAACATTTTAACTCAGTTTGATATCATACGTTGTGCTTTGGAGGAAGGGAGTGGAAGGGAATTTTTTTTTCCTAGATAACTTCTTTTATATGGAGTTAGCTTTAGTGAATCCAAAGTTTGACTTGATCATTTTAAAATAATTTTACATTCACAAGAAGATAAAACAGCTGTTAAATAATAGTTCTAAAGTCATTCCTGTGTAGTGACATTTTTGGAGGAATACTGTCTTTATTTAGGTGGGTTATGTCTCCCCATGAGAAGTCAGATTTTCATTAAAATAACCAAATAATAAAAATGTTATTAAAAATGATTTGACAGCTTGTTTGACATATTTACAGAGCAGAAGTTTTGCGACGAGAAGATGTGAAGAAACGCTCAGCATTTATAAAAGTCCTTTTCAACTCCAAAGAAGTGTCAAGAACTGTTACCCGACCAATAAGTTCTGATTTTAGAGTTCACTTCGGACAGATTTTCAATTTACAAATAATGAATTGGCCAGAGAGTTTGAAACTACAGGTAGATGATGATTTATTGAAATAACTTTTAAATGATGATATAAAATGTAATTATTCCTGTAATGCTTGTGTTTTCCTCTAGGATAGTGTCCTAAAGACTGAAAAACCTGTGAAAGACCCTTTGTAAATCATCAATCTTACGCTCCTTCCTTGCTTCTCCAGAGTTTTAACTTTGCTGCTATGTTTTTTATGCTTATGCTTTCTAGATATATATATAGAACAAAACTATATGTTGGATGGGAGAAACTAAATTATTGAGACTTGTGATTAAATATGTTAGTGGATTGGCCTCTTAATTTTGGAAAAACTGATTTATGTTGCAATATTGCTAATGTGGTCTTCTTAAAACATTATTTTCCACACAGTAAAACCATCATATTGTTTACTGGAGGGGAATAAGAAAAAAAAAAAAGTCTAGTAATGTCCATAACTCCACTTGACTTGATCACCAGTGCAGTTAAATCAAGCCACTACCATCCCCCAGTCAAAGTATGAATTAATAAATGATTCACATAAATACTTTTCAGAGTTAATACACAACACATTTAGGGGAAACGGAATCAGGATCCTTCTTCCTTTAGAAGACTCCTCTCGTTAGGTAACACTGGTAGTTCAGGGGAGGATATAAAAACCCCATCTTGCTTATTTATTTAACACACAAATTGAAAAGGAGAAGGAATACCATTTGCATGGATTAAAAACATCTGAATGGAGAAATCACTCACATCACTCTAAGCCTGCAGCTGGCTAGGAAAGAGAGAAACAACATGCAGTTCTGCCAGAATGGGGACTGTGTGCCATACCCTGCCTTTCATGGTGAGGGAGAATTAGTGAGGCAGAATCCCTCCAGAATCCTCACCTGATCCCAGTACTGTCACAAGCAGTTGCATATTGTACAGTGATGCTCTCGAAAGCCTAGAGCTTATACTTGTCTCAGTTGCATTAGAAAAGTGAGGAGGATAGACTTTCAGGAAGAATTCAGATCAAGTAAGCTGCTGATAGCTGAAATGTCTGCTAATTGGATATTTTAGAAAGGGAGTTAATACAATTGCCCTAAATTATTTCATGCTTCAGCCATAGTAAAACCAGTTCTCTCAATACCCTGCAATATGTTTTCAGCTTCTCAAGAATGCACGTGTAAACCTTTTCTTCTTGTCATCATGGTTTTTTTCTAGATTTATGAAACAGCAGGTATCAGCAGCACCACCTTGTTGGCTGAAGTGTTCTTACCTGTTCCTGAGACTGCAGTTCTGACAGGCAGTGCTCCTCTGGAAGAAATTGAGTTCAGCAGCGATCAGCGTGTGATGTTGGATCATGAAGGAGTTGGGAGTGGTAGGGACTCTTGTCTTCCTCAGTTCAGTGTTTTTCATTTTGCTGAAACCATGTAGCAGTAAGAGGTTGGAGTAGGTTTCAGAGTAAATTCTGCTAAGAGCCTTTACAGCTTTTGTAACTGACTCTTCCATAATAGTCATTCTTATTATTGAAGCTTGCTGTGGAATTTTTGCCTCTTACTAATTTTAAGCTCTGCATGATAAAAATGTGTCTGTTTATTATTTGTCTTGTTGTATTAATGGAGCTTTACAATCTATAGAAGATGTTTGGGGGTTTTTTGAGCATTTGAGTAATCAGGCCTCTGACACTGCAGAGCAAACAGATATCAATCATCAAGCTCCAGTGATTTTAATGTTTTAAATCACTGAAAAACTGTCTGTAGAAGTGTATATGCAGAGTAATTTTTTGTTCTCCTATTTGCTTGTTGACAGTCTGCACATACCTTTTTCCTGGGTCTTTAGGCTAAAGATGAAACAAGGGAGAGATAGGAAAAGGGGAAACAAGAAGAATACAGAGTAGCATAGGGAACTTCCAAGTTTGTATAATGAATTTGAACAGCATTGTGAGGTGACTGACTTGCATAAATTTGCTGTATATAAATACAGATAAAGATAGAGCAGAATAAATAAAAAAAATGAGGAGGAAAAAAACAGGGTAAAAAAATCATTACAGCACGTGCAAATGTCACTGACTGTGATGACCATATCTACAATTGTGTGTCAAAAGCTTTAGGACTGACTTTTCAATCGTACATAATTCTTTTGACTCTGAATTTCTGTTTTGTTAATAACCATATGCTGAATCTGAAAACTACCAGAAATATTAAATGGTGTGCATCTGTGGAGAAAAAAAAAGAGCCTTTGGCATACCTTTCCTTCCAACTCAAATGGAAAGTGTTTCTGTAGGTGTAATGGAGTCTTTCATTCATTATTGTAGAACAGCGTTTTTCCCCACAGCATGCAGCAGAATCATTGTTTCGCATTGTAGTGGTTTTGTTCACATTTTTTGTCTTCTGTGAGATAAGAATTAGGAGGAATGCAAAGCAGGTTCCAAACTTTAAAGAATATAAAGAAGTATATTACTAACAGAATTAAAAATAAAAAGAAATAATAAGAAATTAAAGCAAAACCCCCTTTTTACTCCAGCACCTCCCCTTTTTACCCAACTCGCACAAAGGATAACAAACTATGATTTTGGTCAGTATTACAGTTCTTAAAAGTCTCTCTACTATTTAAGGGAAAAAGGTTTTCTTTTGCTTCACGTGGTTTCCAAACTGCTCAAAGGGCAACAGACCCATCCAGAAATTCTGTTGCCGTGAAAATCATGTCTCCCATGAATCTTGCAGTCTTCCCACAACTGCCAGCATGGGCCACACATGGGGTGTTTCTTTTTTAAGGATAGGAAAATTCCAGCTTAAAAGCAATTGCTGTCTTCTTCACAAAATCTCTAAGTCTCTTTTAGCTTCGAGGTGACGACCTGGCGTGGTCACATTTCTTTTTCCCACAGGCTGCACACAAAATTCTCATCCCCCCATGTCTTTAAGAGGAGAAAAAGAACAGTTTGTGATATTACAGTTTTTATCACGGCCTGCAAAAAGTATTTTTAAGCTTTGCGCTTGGCACAACTCCGCCCTCTTTTCCCATCACCATCTTCAGCTCTGTCTCCCATGACTTACTTTCTCGTTCCCTCTGACCTTGAAGTCACCATGATTTTCTTTGGGCTTTATGTTGGAGAAAAAGCCTCTTTATGCAGCTGGCTCCTCAGCAGGGGAGGCTCTCCAGTCCTTAGAAGCCGCTCAGGGTGGTATCGGCTGTGCAGCAGCTTAATGCTTGTTTTCTTAGCTGCCTGTGGCTCTGAAGGGGTTCTCCCACTGCTACCCAGGACTGTGCCCGGGCACTGGGGAAGGGGAGGCCCAGGGCTGCTCCAAGAGACGGAGCCCGGGGCACATTCCCCCCACCCCCAGGAGAGGCTCGAACACAAAAGGGAAATTCCCGCATCTCCTGGCAGTTTAAATATGTAAATTTCGAGAAGCATTATTGGTCTAAACTGTCCATCAACTCAGGTTCAAGCCACCACACACATTAACCTTTTTATATGAAGGCACAGATTATTTGACTATAATCATTTTCTGGAAGTATTTTTAAAAATGTTAAGACATTGTGTTTGAATGCGTAAATATACTACTTTGGATTTTTCCCCCCTTGATAGGTGTGTCCTTTTCATTTGAAGCGGATGGTAGCAACAAAATTAGTTTAATGACCTCTGGGAAAGTATCCAGTAGTGTCTCTTGGGCAGTTGGAGAAAAAGGAATCCCCTTAATTCCTCCGGTATCTCAGCAAAACACAGGCATTCCAAGGTAATAAGATAAGAATTTTCAGTGATCCATGGGAAACTGGTTATACTAGTATTTTAAAAAAATCTATTTTCATAATCAAGAATTTTCATGATCTTTTTCCGTAAATTTAGGTGTTTTACTTTGTGCTGTAACCCTCAGCAGATATCTGAGGGTACAAATTTTTGGTAACTATATTTTAGTTAGAAATTTTACCTTTAACATATTGTTTCTAGACAGCATTAAAGTTCAATTCAAGCTGATTCATTCAATTTTATGATTTTCTAATAGAAAGTGAATATATTGTCAAGGAACCTTCCTGTAATCATTTTGCTAAGAGCAGAAACTCCAGCTCTTTCTTATCTGAAGTGCATTTGGAGAGGCTATATAGTTTGCCCTGAGGCTGCAAGTTGGTTATTGTAGATTATTTGTCCATTCTGTTACTTTTATATAATTCCATAAAGTCAAGGAAATGATATATAAAGACTGCTTTTGTAATGTCCTTAGGTACCTTCACTGTAAACCCTTAAGAGTTTTCCCATACTCATTAATATTGAGCAAGTATTAATACTTCTTCCAGCTGGTTAGTTTGTCAGGTTTTTATTTATTTAGAAGCTACACATTGGCTTACAAATCACTGTGTTACTATTGTTGACCAACTGCTGACTTCAGTGAGACTAGAATAGAATGAGATTAAAATGTAACGATGGATTCCCAATGGCTAACTTTAAACTCTGGAGACTAATCACTGTAATAAATGGAAAAATGAAGAATTTCAGAAGGAGGTTATCTGTGAAACACTCTTCTTTGAAACACCTTCTGGAGATGAACAGCTCTCTGTGACTTTCCATTGTTTGTTGGGAAGGTCAGAGACAAGATTTTCATGACTAATGTTAGCTTTTGCTGCCCATGAGCATTTTAGCACAATTGTGATTGGGTTGGCATTTGTTCAAGACTGGTGCCTAAAGATAAACTTGATGTTACTGCTTTATCTGCTGCTCCAGTAACTGGTGGATATTTGGCTGATTCTAACCAAGCACAAGACAGACCTGTAAGTTTTTAAGGCTTTCTTGAAAATATTCAAATAATTAGAGAACAAAGACTCAAACTAGCACCCCTAACAAGAGAAGGGGCAACATCTACTCCTGTGGTATTTAGCTAATAACACACATGTCCTGATGTATTAGGCTTGTGTGTCAAGGTTTGAGTAGCAGTAGGCCTTCAGAGGTGGCTTCTGTGAGAAGACGCCAGAAGCCTGGCAAGCAGGGCAGTGTACAAATGGCGTCCAGACTACCTACTATACTTCCTTGCCTACTGTGAATACCAGAGGGTGAGCAGGAGCATCCATAGGATAAAGACTTGGGACTTGTAGTTACAGAAGGACCATGAGCTGTACTGCATCACAAGAGAGAAGGCTGCAAGGGTTTCCCAAGCAAAGGCAATGTCCTCTTCAGCCAGCAGGCAGTCTGGGCATGACAGGCAGAGCAGAGTGCTGGCAGCAGTCCCAGACATGGTGAGGGGATGATTCAGGCCCAGGGGTCTATGCAGAAACAGCATAGGAGGGGGCAGAGATGAGAGTTACAATGCAGGTCTGAAAGCACCATCCAGGAGACAGGTCAAAGACAGGAGCTAAGATACAGCGCTAGGAAGGGACTGTATGTTTGAGAAGTTCTTTGTCAAAACTTTTATGTTACCTTTCACAATGTGAGGCAGTTTATCTTCTTACTTGCTAGTATGCAATGTGGAATAGCATAGATATATCAGAAATGTATCAATAAGCACCTTATTACTTTGTATAAAAGTTGTCTTCCACCAGTTCCTTCATATTTCACCTTGACTTAGCTTTGCAATTGGTCATTCCCTCAGTTCCATAGCTACAACTAAGAACTGTGTACTGGAATTTACTATACAGGTTGTGGGGAACTTTTAGGGTTTTTCTAAGATTGTTTTAAATACTTTTTTTATATTGCTTAATCAAATGTGTTTTAGGTGTAAGTTCTGTCAATTCTGTCTTTTAAGTGCTTTAAAGAATATTGATGCTATTGCATCCATCGGCACATCGGGCTTAGCTGATATGAAGAAACTAGCTAAGTGGGCAGCTGAAGCAAAACTTGATCCAAATGACCCAAACAATGCAGCTCTGATGCAGCTGATCATGGTAAGTGGTGTTTTCAGAGGTGAAGGGGCTAATGGAGCTGTGAAACCCTTGGTCACCAGGATCTCCCCAGGCAATCTGCATGCGTGCCAGGGAGGTAGCATTTGAATTTGTGATGGACATACTTGTGTGAATGTTAAGATGCAAAATATCTACTAAAAAGATGATTTATTAATCCATTTAGTAGTGGGTTGTTTACATATTAATGAATATGATTTATTAATCCATTCAGTAGTAGTAAAAAAATAGATAAAAAGGAATATGCCTACAGATCAGTTAATAAATTAAAAACAAAACACAGATTTTGAGTTTGTTGTTTCCTTAAAGTGCAGGGGAATTTCCAGTGTACTTGTATGGTACTAAATAAAAAGCTGCTGATTAGTGAGGATTGTACCAAGAGATTGCGGGTATTGTAGAAGCTTCAACTTTTCTAAACAACAAATTGAGGAGCTATTTACATAGCTGTTTAATTTACATAGTTATTTACGAAGGTGAAGTTTTATAAATGGATCTCCTTTACAGTACAGCTTCCTAGGTTACTCTGACATGTTATAGTTTTTATACTCTCTAATCTTTTGTTTATGATACAAGGAAATAGAATTTTATTGTATTCTGTAACGTATAATCTCATATGCTTTCTCAGCAAAACCCTACTATAAAATACTTGGTGTTTCAGTCTGTGTGATCCATCTTTATTGCTCTTGCTTAAAATGAACATCCTTGCAATTTGCATGAACAACTTATAAAAGCTATTTTATAGATTTTTGTCACTCTGTATGAAAAGGTTAATATTTTTGTTACTAATTTAGATTACTACAAGTGGAGAGGCACATGTTCCTGATTTCTTCAGATTGGAACAGTTGCAGCAAGAATTTAATTTTGTTTCTGATGAGGAGTTTAATAGATCAAAGAGATTCCGACTCTTGCAGCTCAGAAGTGAGGAAGTGGCCGAGTTCCGAAACTATAAGCAAGTCCCTTTACATGAACGAGAAATCAGTGAGAAAATCTTCCAGGTAGACTGTTATCTGAAATATTTCTTTTCTAGTTTAAATGTTTATAATATTTGACTTGCAGTTAAGTCAAGTGATCCTTTAAAGAATGTAAAGCTATGCTGACATGAAAAAAAATTCCCTCAGTCTTTTCTAGTGTTATTTTCATCTAGTTGAAATAGCTTCTTTCCAAGGCAATATTTCCACAGCTGTACTGTGTTAAGAGGTAAATAAAACAGAAAAACTGCTGTAGACACAAATTTAATGAGCTAGTTTTCATTAAAGTTGAGAGACTTTCTTTTAAAAAGTGATTTCAGATATAGAAAAGTGATTCAGAGATAATTCAGGCTTAGTCTTATTAGCTTTTGAGCCCTTCTTCAGGGGACTGTTAGAATCAGCGACTCTAACGACAATTAAAACCTTTTTTTTGTTTTATTAGAACCTATGTTACAGATATTTCTGTTTTAGTGCATTGCTCCAATTAGCTTACCCTGTCCTTGCCTGTCTGTTAATTACCTTATTGAAATGCACTATGTGCATTTTTTAAAATT
This sequence comes from Dryoscopus gambensis, assembly GCA_013389985.1. Taxonomy (NCBI): domain Eukaryota; kingdom Metazoa; phylum Chordata; class Aves; order Passeriformes; family Malaconotidae; genus Dryoscopus; species Dryoscopus gambensis. The sequence goes on from WEIT01020656.1 coordinate 10,392, forward strand.
TGGGTTATACTTCAATTTTTTATCTCAACTCTGTTATTAGTGTTAAGTCATGCTTTTTTTTTTGTTCTTAGCAATTCATGAAGCTAAGGAGCATTTTAGTGTGTTCATTGCCCTAGCAGGATCAGAATCATCTCAGATTCTGGCAGCTACTGTTTCATTCCTACTTCTTCTGACATAGATTTATTTGAAAAATTCCTTTCTTCCTTTCTGTTGGATGATATATATTTTTAAAAGATATTTATTAATTCAGTCATATCTGTCTCTTTGCAATAAATATTATTATTTTTTACATTTGACGTTAGTTTTGTATCTTTTATTTAAAGATGTACCACATCTTTGGTGTACCTTTCTCACCCAGTTTATTTTATGGACTTTTTTCAGTCATTTCATGTTATCATTCAAAATTTGAAAACCATAGTTTAAGAATTATTTTGATGGGGGTTGTTGGTTTTTTTTCATTAAAGTTAAATTGGATAAACCCATGATTGCCCATTCCAAGTTTATTTTATGTGCTGTAATCTTCAAAACTAAGTTTCAGTATTGAATTTCCTAGTTGGTTTACTAGCTATTTGGCAAAAAAGTCTGTAAATTCGTAGAATCATGGAAATACTATTTGGAAAATATTCTCTGGGGATCATCTGGTCCTGCTTTCTACTGAAGTGGTGGTACTGTTGCCAGCACTAGATGAGGTCAGCCGTTTATTTGTCTAGCCAAGTCTTGAAAACCTCTAAATGGGAGACTCCACTACCTTTTTGGATAACCTGTTCCAGTGCTTCGCTATCCTTCCAGAGATTGTTAAAAAAAAAAGAAAAAAAGTCACGTCCAACCTGAGCCTTCCAAGTTGTATTTAATGGCTGCTTTCCCTTGTACTGTCTGGAACTAGAGAGACAATTTTGGCACCTTGTCCTTTGTAACTGCCCCTCAAATAGTTGTGGGCAGATACTGCATTGCTCATTAATCTCTTCCTCACTAGACCGATGAATCTGAACACCTTGCCCAGTGCAAGAAAGACTCTGAAGTACTCTGGAGTAAGTCCAGTAGAGAGCTACCAGAATATCTGCAGGGCTGAAGCACATGACCTACAAGGAGAGGCAGAAAGGACTAATGTGGTTTTTGCCTAAGCAGGCAAGGCTGAGGGGATTTCTTACTGCATCCTTCAGATACCCAGCAATGCAGAGACAACAGAGTGAGATTCATCTTAGAGGTGAGATGCTGATAGGTACAAGTTGCTCTAAGAGACATTCCAGTTAAATATAATGAAAACATTTTTCACTAAGAATGTATTCAAGTTCTAGGATGCATTGTCCATCAAGTTTGTAGAATTGCCATCTCTAGAGATACTGAAAATTCAGCTGTCGAAGGCCCTGGGCATTCTGATTGGAGTTGTTCCGACTGAGAGTTTGGATCAGATGACCGCCAGAAGTCTCTTCAAACCTAAATTATTCTATGATTCTTACCTCTTCTTGTAAGTCATGTTCTCTAGGCCTCTGGCTGTCTTAGTAGCCCTCTAGTGGATCCCATCCACTGTCTCCACATGCCTCTTGAATTGGCAGCTGCAAACTGGCTGCAGTATTTTAGGTATGCCCCCTCAAGTGTCAAGCTGGAGGGGCTGGTGATTTCTCTTTGTCTGTAGAACTTGCTGATCCTCATGTATCCTGTGGTTTGCCTTTTGCCAAAAGAGCATGTCTTTGGTTGTCATTAAACCCACCTTTATTTCTATATGGCTGTTACTCTTCTGGTTGCTTTCCAGTCTGTGCAAGTGCATGAAATTACTCCACCCTCAATACAGAATATTCCCTTTATTGAGGCTTCAGTTGTCACAGTCTTAAGTTATCAAGAGCCCTCTGAACTATGGTTAAGTCACTCGTATTAACCACTCTTCCTAATGAAGTGTCCTTGGCTAAATTGCTGGCAGTGCATTGAGTTTCCTCATCCAGGTCACTTGTGAAGAAACTGAATAATGCTGGCCTATAATCAATACCAGAGGCTCTTTGCTATTTAGAGGACACTAACTAGGCATTGAGCTGTTCATCCTTATTGTTAGAGCTCAGACCTGAAGATTAATTTTACTGAGTGGTTTTACATAACTAGCTGTGGTTCTAAAGCCAGTGTAATTTGGAGCCTGCCATTAAATCTGCAGATCCTGGGAGATCCTCTTGACTTGTAAGCTCTGGTTGTTGCTTGGAAGCTGAGTGTCAGCTCTAGCCTTTTCTTAATTTATGAGACACTTTCCTAAACTCGTGAATAAAAGTAGCATCTGTCAGTAGAGCTTTCCCTGTAGTCCATCAGTGATGAATAGTAACTACAACCCTGAGAGATATCGCATCAACTTACTTCTCCCCGCGAACCAAGTGCAGTTCTACTCACCAAGTGAGTTTTACACCCTATGAAAAGTAGTTACTAATTATTTGGAAAAGTACTTACTAGTTTTAAAACACAGGTCAGATTCCAGACCGTCTTCCAAGAATACTGTATCATTTCTGCTTATAAAGGACTCTTCCTGTTGAAGCTGCAATAAGTGAATCCACTTCCAGTTCAAATGGAATTTCAGTTTATAGCAGCAGTCAAAGTTCAGCTTTAAAAGAAGAGAGGGAAATCTTCAAGTTATTCATTGTAATTTAAAACCACATGAATCTTGTAACTGAATGGAATTCTTGTCTCTATTCATGGAAGTTTAGCATATATTGTATACACCAGCATTGAAAATAGCTTTACAAACTTCTCACATCTGCTGTAGTTTACAGTGGTCCATACATTAGTATTAATGAAATACTTAGCCTTTTTCTTATATGTGATAAAGCACTAAGTATATATTGAATCACAAACTGTAATAAATATTTTTAGGACTACGAGAAGAGAGTGCAAGAGAGGGATGTGATTGACAGCAAAAATTACCTAGATGCACACAGAGCAGTTGTTGCCAACTATCTACAGAAGGTAAGATGCTAAATACATGGATCCACCATATTCCTGTAGGCCATATGTTGCTTCTGTACTTGGATACTTTATTTCCATCAATACTAAAACCTGATTCATCTGTAAACATGACCTACAGACATCTTTAAAATTCCAAAGGCCGGAAACTGTTGGTGTAATTAAACAAATGGAGGTCTCTATTATTTAATGCTATTGAGTAAGATGCAATATACAAAATGACCAGCCATTCTGGATATTTCTGCCAGTTCTGTAAATTCTTCTTTGCTCCAGTGTCCCCGAGATTTGTACTGTTGAGTCCCAGGAACTCAGCGATTTCCCTCTCCTCCCTGTTTTCCTTGTTGTAGGCTGTGATGCTAAGAACTTAATTATCTCCATGAAAGCGGCCCTAATCACTTCTAAAAGTCATTTAATGTAATATACGGTGTCTTGTCCTGCAGCCTGAGGCAGAGGCCGTATTTTCCATCACATTTACCTTCGTTGTGGTATTAGAGTAACATCTTCCCCTTACATTGATTTAATTTATTCTTCTAGTCTTCATTATGTTAAGATGACATTCTCTTTGATCCTTAGGGAAGAGGAAGGAAAACATTCATCATCTAACCAGGAAAAGTTTGCAATTTCAGGGTGGCAGAATAGCAA
>WEIT01020656.1:19053-53617 GCA_013389985.1 Dryoscopus gambensis
TGAGGCCCTGGGGTCCCTCTCACAGGAGACAGTTCTCTGTGAACTTCCCGGCGTGGGTCCACTCTCATGAGCAGCAGCCAAACTGCACCTGCTGCGGCGTGAGCCCCTCCCACGGGCACACATTCCTCCCAAAACTGCTGCGCTGTGGGTCTCTCCCCATGGGGTGCAGTCCTGCAAGGACAGGCTGTGCCAGCCTGGAAGCAGGGCCCTCTCCCTCCACCAGGTCTCTCACTCGATCACAGCCTCCTCCAGGCATCCACCTGCTCCGGTGTGGGCACCTCCCCCACAGGATGTGGGTGGATCTCTGCATTCCCCGTGGACCCATGGGCTGCAGGGGCACAGCTGCTTCACCATGGTCTTCACCACGGCCTGCAGAGGAATCTTGGCTCTGGCGCCTGGAGCACCTCCTCCCCCTCCTTCTCCACTGACCTTGGTGTCGCCATGTTGTTTTCCCTCATATATTCTCACCTCCTCCTCTGCTCTGACTAGAAGCAAAAACCCTGTGACTTTGTTTTGATTTTCTTCTTCAATATGTCATCACAAAGGCGTTACTAACCTCTCTCACTGGCCCAGTTCTGGCCAGGAGCATGTTCGTCTTCAGAGCCATCAGCCGTTGGCTCTGCCAGACATGGTGGGAGGCTCCCAGCGGCTTCTCATAGGAGCCATCTTTGCAGCCCCCCTGCTACCCAAAACCAGGCCGTGCCAAACCAACACATCTGTGAAGCTGTGAGCATTCCTCTTTTCCACAGACAGTAGTATTCACCCTCAGAAACATACCTTATTGGCAAGGTTGCCTTGCCCACTCCTTGATCTCCAAAAAGAGAGTAAAGCTGCAAAAGGTTCAGAGAAGGTAGTAAGGATGTCAGATACACGGAATGTTTACTGCCCAGTGAAAAATGGTGGGGCTTTCAGCCAGAACACCTGTAACTGTGAGTGGAGGAGGAGGAATATGGTAGAAAGGCACAAAATCACGAGTCATGTAGACACTGGATAGGGATTGACTACTTCCTAGCACTGTAAGTGCAAATGTGAGTGCTGGGCAAATGAAACTGGTAGGCGTTAGATTCAAAACAAACCTTCAAAAAGAACGTTGTGGTTCTTCATTCAGCAGTTGGTTGGTACCCAGAGAAGTTGCTTACATGTATTGTGGATGAAAGAGGTTTGTTTGTGCTGAAATGGATATTGAACAAGTATTTGGAAGAGTGATCCATTGGGAGTTACTTAATAGAAAAATCATTACAGACTTAGAAAAGTCTTTCATCTGAAAGTGTTTGAAATCTGGAAGAGTAATAGAGAAAATATCATCTCTGCCTGCTCAGTCCTTACTCTTCTGTATGTGTTGGCTGCTGGATGTTTTCACAGCATACACTTTGGGTCCAGTACACTCCTAGTCTAAACCAGCACAGCCATTCTTATGGGTGACACTAAAATTACAGTTGCTTGCTATTTAGAACTAAATTCAGCATCCTTCTGAATAAATATAAAAGACCTTCAGGGTTTTTTCCTGGTTTTCTTATGATTTTCCTTCAAAATTAATGCTTTTTGAAATGTAGAAAAGGTTCTGCCAGATGCATTTGATTGTTAATGAAGGCATTTTAATCACATTAGGGGTTTGTTTTGTCTAAATGAAGTTGCTTATCTGTCATAGGAGCCAGTTTCAGGGACAGCCAGGATTGTAGCTGTAGGCTTCTTGGATTACAGATAAGAGGATATAAGTGTGCTTTTTTCCACTGGTGTCTGGATCACATGTTCTGTTTCGGTTACTTTCCTTATTAGATAGCCTGTAGCTTTTCCACTCTCAGGAGAAAATGTGGTTTTGTCAGTGCATATAAATACATCAAGTATTCTGAATACACATAAACTTTCGGAAGTGCTAGCATATAAAATATTTTTTAAAGCTTCATAAATGCTTAGAAGTCCATGAAATGCAGTATTTAAGGTGTTACAAAGTTATATCTGGGCTGAACCAGCCTGATCACCAAAAAGTGTATTTTTCTAAATACATGAAATGTATAATTTAATGTGCTCTGATGAATTTCCACAGACGTCTGTTTCATTTGTTTCAATACCTGCTTACAGGTTTTGGTCCGTCCTTTTGTAGAAGTTTCTTTTCAGCGAACAGTCTGCCGGACAACAACAGCAGAAGGTCCAAGTCCCAGCTGGAATGAGGAACTTGAGCTTCCATTTAGGTATGGCAAAATGGAACCAATTTTTTTCTACTTATGTTTGAAAAGACAGATGTCTGTTAAGGGAAGGCAGGAGCCTTCCTTGGAATGGAAGATGCAACCCCCTTCCCTCCGAATTATTATAATTTTGAAATCAAGGGCTTTCAGGCAAAGATACGGGGCATAGGAATAACAGTTCTTTTNCTCTGGGAATCCAGTGGGAAAGGCTCTGTCCTCTGTTGCAAGACCCCCAAACTTTATCCAGATGGGAATGCTTGGCTCCTTCCCCCTGGGCGGAGCATCTCACAAAGGGATGGTGAGTCATGAGGCAAGGCACTGATGGGCCCATTAACAGGAGATGGTCCAGGATCGAGTTATCTATGGGTCATGCGGCAGGGCATTGTTGGGGCCATTAACAGAAGATGGTCCGGAAGGAGGAGGCAGGGAACATTGCTACACCTGGTTTCAACAGCTCATGAAGATGGTAATAGAATACACTCTAACCCAGGACAACTTAATAATAATTTAATTTGAGCGTGCAAATTCACCCACATTTTTCTGTACTGTTCAAATCACTTTTTTGATTTATTTAACCTCTTCAGAGCTCCTAATGGTGACTACAGCACCCACAGTTTGCAGTCAGTAAAAGATGAAGTCTTCATTAATGTTTTTGATGAAGTACTTCATGATGCTGTGGAGGTGAGTTCATAATTGAAGGACAATGTATATTACAGAATATTGTGAGCTTTTTGAAGCCGACAGAACAAGACTTTTCCATGTAATAACTTGCCCCCTCCTGTGCCTCTCTTTTCTCTGTTTTATCATTCTTTATGATTTTATATCTAGTCAATACTGCAGAATTGTCAGAGGGAGAAATCTTTACACAGTTAACCTTTGTACAAATTCAGCTTGTACCACATAAAATGCTGCTAGAGTTGAACACATGTATGTAATATACTTCACTGATATTTAATGAAATTGAAGATACTAAAATTGAGAGGCAGCATGAATTGTAAACCTTAATCAGAATTTTTTACTTCATTCCAGATGAGTGATCCAGTTCTTGTATATTTTACTAACTAGCTTGTTATGCTTTGTCTCATCTTGTTTTACAAGCTCTTTGGTGAAATGATAAAAAAACCCCAAACCATCTATTGGTTGTATGTGTTAATTTTTTTGAATGAGACAAAAATTGCAAGTACTAGTCACAAGAAATTTTTGTAAGCTCTTAGTGTTGGCTAATTCCTTCCCCTGTTGAATCCAGTGAAAGCTTTCCTAGTCAATTCAGCATACACAAAAATAGCAGCACTCAAAATTCTTGAAAACATAAACCGAAAATAAATAATGCACACACTTCACCGAAAACAGAATTCTGTCCTCAAAACTGAAATGATGCTTGATGAAGCAGAAGGAAGAAAGCTACACTCTTGAAACTTGGATGTCATTCTAGAGATTTTTTTTTTAAATAACTTCTAGGCTGATCATACAAGATTTGGAAATCTCTGATAGGCAGTACACATGAAAACAGGTTTTCCATTTCACAGGGTTTAGTTAGATTTTTGTACAATTTTAACTTCAAAAAGCTTTTCTAAATACTAATAAAATACTTCATTAGAAGACCAGAGCTTCATTGACTTTGTCTGAGAAGACCCTTGTGGACTCCTTGTCAGAGTTTTAAGTTCTTCATCACAGGTTATACAGGACTTGAATCCTAAAGTGCAAGCACAAAGTATCATGGACTGTGATGTTCTTATGTTTTCAGCGTGTGGTGTGCCTGAAAGGTGTGCAGAATAATACTGCTGCACTAGTAATGGAACTGATACTTACAGAAAATTTTTAATACAGAATTTTTATTAATGCCTTGATTAAATTGTTGATTGAATGAAAGGAAATGAAGCTGTTTTACCAAGTTTTATGTTGGGCAACTTTTTAATAGGATGATCGTGAAAGAGGAAGTGAAATCCACACTCGTATTGAGAGACATTGGCTGGGATGTGTTAAGATTCCATTTACTACCATATATTTTCAAGCAAGGGTAAGTGATTTTACTTGAAGTAAAATACAGAACTGAGAATGGAAAAGGGCTGGAAATGGAATGCAGATTTAATTGTGTTCTTTGTATTTGTTAGTTTATTTTTATGGAATTGTTCGAAAATGTCTTTGAAACCACTGGGATTTTTTTGACAGATTGGTGAGTATTTGCCAGTAAGTTCAAGGTTTTGAAAGGAGAAGAGATAAACAAAATGTACTCAACAGTGACAATGCAGCCTGGCTTCCTTCAGTAGCAAGGTTAAAAGCGCAGATTTGTAAGATGGTTTTCTCAGTGGCTTTTGAGGGCTCTGTTATTGCACAGCCTTGATAGATGAACTAGGAATAGAATCACCTAGGTAGGTGAGGAAATTTGACCAAACTTATTTTTTCACAGTTTTCATGAATCACTAGATTTTCACCTTTGCCTCTCCCAATCCCTTCTTTCTTCCATTTTTAGAAGTTTTAAAGGGAAGCTTTCTTCAAGAAATAGGAACAGTTAGTCATGGGAGTAATAGTAAAACGTGCACTTCTTCACAGAGGAAAGACTTTTTTTGTCCAGCCACTCATCCTGGACTTAGTATAAGGAAACTAATTCTTTCCATTGATAGTCCTATCCCATTGTAATGATGCTGTAGAGCTTCCTCTGCGTGGCACATGCTTTTATGTGTAGATCAAATCATCTGAACACCACAGTCGGAATCTTCATGAAGTAAGAAACTGAGACATCAGCTGCATTGCTAACAACACATTCATTTGCTCTTTTCTGGCTGTATGGGGCACTTCTCAGAACCTTAAGGACTCAGACCCTTAAGGACTTCAAGGCATACTGTGAGCCTCCCAGATTCTTTGGGTGGAGGATAAATCTGTAAGTGTCTCATTTAATTTAAGTGCAGTGCTTGGTGATCAAAGTGGTTTTCTTGGGCTGTCTGCAAGGCATAACAGAACATAATTGAGTGAGATTCAGGAAAGCATGGGATTCTTTTCATTGCTGAGGAATTTTGGACAGTATATGTCTAACCAGGCTTAGTCCACTTGTTTCTGATAGATCATTAATAATATGCTCTCTTCAGCTTGGGAGGTAAATCACTTAATTGGTCTGTTTGAGAGTTGTGGTTCCCTGTATAACGAAGCTTTCACTGATTTTAAAGAAGGTGTAAGTAGTAAGGTCTGACCTTCTTTTCATGAGTCTTTGGCCATCCTGTGCAGACAATGTCACATAATGTGACTACCATTGCTATAGGCCAACAGACAAGAAACAACAAGATCCGATGCTCATTTTTAGGGAATTATTCCATGTTGAATGAATGAAATTCACGTCAGAAGTGTCTGCTCACAGTCCTGAGAGACTTAATGGGCAGACTTGACATTTTAACAGACTGCTTACCAATAGGTATTGAAGCACACAGCCACCATCCACAATCCATCTTTGAGGATTTCCCATACTGATGTTGACCTCTGTTCTTCAGAGTTCTTCTTGGTGTTTCTGTTGTAGAACCAGAGTACCTCCAGAATTCCTGTCAGATACACTTCTGACTCCTTTGAGGAAGTGTTGGAGTTTGCGATTGTCTAAGCACAGTGTGAGTGCTTGTACAGATCTTCCCAGCAGTAGAGATTCTTTGCATTTGAACAGGATTTCATATGGAATTTGAAAAAGCCTGCACAGTGGTTATATCAAGGTGCATCTAGCAATTAAATTTCAGTAGCAAATGAAGCATTTCATCATCCTGTTCTAATATATTGCAGCAGAAATTTTGAGTGATATATTTTGTTTTCTCCTCATCAGAACTTAATTTTGTTCTTAAATGTTTGATGAGCCATGCTGGTGACTCATCTGTTCATTTTCCACATCTGCTGAAGATACCCTTTCTGGTGGCAGTTGCCTTAACTGTGTCTGAATCAGGAGCTTAATTTTTTTGCTTTTCTCCTAAAACTGAGTGCTTCCACTGTTGAAACCTGCCCAAGCAAGTGTGGGGCCTGCCATCTCTTGTCTCACCCAGCCCTTCAGAAAGACCTTATTCTCTGTTTGTGGTGGCAGGGGGAGCTGCAAAGGGCTGGTGAGACTGTCAGAGCACACTGTGGGGCAGGTGGATAAATGAGTCCAGTTCCACCCAGGACGCATCAGTAGGTTCTGCATGGAATGGGGTTCCGTCTCTGAGATGCTGGAGCATCATTCCCACATCATTCATAGGCAAAGGCCCCTTGGTCTGCTGCTGCCTTGAGAAGCATAGTCCTGCAACCTGTATTTTGTGTTTTTTTCATTTTTCCAGATAAAGAGAGCCATATAGAGTTTGCTATTTAAAAGGAAAAATAGTGAAAGGCTGGCACTCTTTCTTTCTCTGTGAACTAGTATGCATGATTTCCATAGTGTGTATAATTTCCATTTTACTAAATATTAGTTTTCATAATATGCAAGAGAGGCTGAAATCAAGTTGTGATTAATATATTTAACAGTGTGAGATCTCATGTTTTCCCCACTGTTAATCAACATAAATATCATATTCTCTCATTTTATTATTTCATAACTTAAAATTTAACAATCAAAAGAAGAAAATATGTGGACACAAGTAGCAAATTTATGTGAGAGGACACTTCTGCTTTTTTGCTTTTAATGAGGAATATTTCTCTGGATCTTTTGTAGATTGATGGTACATTTAAGGTCAATATTCCTCCAGTACTCCTTGGCTACAGCAAAGAAAAGAACGTGGGAATGGAGAGGGGTTATGATTCTGTGCGAAATCTGAGTGAGGGCTCGTATATAACACTGTTTATTACCATTGAACCACAGCTCATCCCTGGAGAGTCTGTCAGAGAGAAGGTAACTAATCAGTAATTCATCATGCTCTTGCTCATTGTTTCCAGTGGTGCAGTTCTTGAGATGCATATTAATAGGTCTCCTTAGTGTACCAAAGGACATGAATGCAAGTACAGGACATTCATACAAATTCAGAGTGGGTTATTTCAAATTTTTTATCTCAGTTCAGTTTAATTAGATGCACCATTAAGTGAGATGTGCACTTAATGCATGAGAAATAACTTTGCTCAGTTATCTAATTTCAGTCCTAAGAGAAAGCAAATTTGCATTCATATCTGTGAGCATGTAGTTTTCCCACGTACTTTTGTAAACAATAAAGCATTCATGTGAGTATTTGTGAACACTGGATGAAAAGGAGGTGGCAGATGCAAACAGTATTTTCTTGCTTCTGTGTTTATCCTGTTCAAATGAGCATTTATTATTTATGGCTTCATGCATGTCTCCAGATCTTGAACATTATAAAATTTCTGAACAGCAGCTGCTGGTTTTTTCAGTTTCATTAGTAAACTAGAAGTGCATTAGACTAACAACAATAGTTGTTAAAATTCTTTGCTACAACTCTCCAGATGCAACACATACACTTACTATAGAAGGAGTTTGGCGAAAAGTGAAAAAAACTAAATAATTTGCCATCCCTTCTTCCTATTCCTGACCTGCAGTTAAATTTGAAATGTTTGCATAGTGTTTTAGGATGCTAAATTTTACTTTAATTTTATGATACCTTTTTTGTTTCTTTACTTATTTTTCCTCTCTTCCCTGCTATCCTTCCTGAACCTGTATATAGATGAATGAAATGCTTAAGAAGGTACAATATTAATATATCATTTGAGATATTCCTGTTGTTCCCAGTTTAAGATTTAGCTTGGGTTTGTGCCATTCAGCAGTCTTTTTACAGTTCACGTTACTTGAACGTGACATAGCAATTGTTTATTTGCCAGTAATATTTGCAGTAAATTGCTACATTTAAATTTACAGTGTGCCAGAGGCTGTACTTTTCTGCTGTTAATTATGGTTGGGAAGAATCAGCACTCTGTGCCTTTTCTGCTAACTTGGAGGTCTAGCTGCAGGGCAGTGCCCAGCTGTTCTACCTCAGGTTACTTGGAGAAGAAGAGTAAAAAAAGACAAAAGTGGCTTATTTTAAACAAAAATATTATGAAGGATGAACTTTAATTCTCAGCACCACTAGAAGTATGCACGGAATTCTAGGTAGATAATTTTGACCGATCCTAATACCTTTAAAAGATTACATCTTAGGTAACATGACAAAATAATCGTCATTGTTATATAATTAATATGTGCTTTTGAGTTCTACATTTGCTTCTGAGAAATCTCATTTAAAGAGGTGGAAATTTTAGACACCTCTGAATTATAAGGATTCATCTAAAAATCACTTGAACCCTCTCTGCAAATATTTTGGCATTGAACAGAGTTGTTGCGGTATTATTTATGTAAAAATCACTGGGATTTTATGCATAACATCAATTGTGATTTTAACAGAGTGTTATGGGAATAGCACGTTGGATTAGTACCTAACCATAAGTGTTTACTTTGACTTAATATGTGGTGTTCTTTATCCCCACAGCGTTACTTGGCCATAACTTTCACTACATTTTTCAATGTTTTAATAAAGCCAGCTTATACATATAGATCATTATGGGCATTCATATTTAAATCCAAATTACCTGATTTTCCACTGCCTTGACCTTTCTTATATGTCTGTAAGCAAAACTTTATACTACAAGGCAAGTTCAAAATACTATTAGGAAAGAATTTAAGACTCTTTTTATTGTCCTCTAAATGGTGAAATATGGCCAAATATAGTAAAGACTTAAGTCTAAACTATAAATAAAACTGCTTTTGTATAAATTCCACTGTCTTTTGAAGTTTGATACCCAAGAAGATGAGAAACTGCTCCAGGCAGCAGAAAAATATGAAGCTGAATGTACATCAAAGTTTCCAAGCCGCCAGTGCCTAACAACTGTAATTGACCTTGATGGGAAAACAGTTTTTATTACCAGATATATCAAACCTCTGAATCCACCACAGGAGCTTCTTGATGCTGTCCCAAATAGATCTCAAACAGCAGCAGTAAGTACTTAGAAAAGATTGTAAAATCTCTGGGATATAGATTTCAAGATGTTTGTTTGTTTGTCTGTGCATGTGCACATAAGCAAATCCCAGCTTTGTGTCTCTCCTGTACAGCTACACCTTTTGCAAAGGAAAAACTACAAAAAGATACAAAATAAAGTAGTAATGACTAGGTATAATACACAGTAAGTCCAACTATAATGATACTGTAAAATATTATTTGTCTTCTCCAGGGGAAAAAGGTAATATATTAATGAATATTGTCCTTTAAAAGACAAAGAATTATGTCAAACTTCAATGGCAGTAAATCATATCAGTCTTTGATACTAGTTCTAAAATGAGTTAACTGCTACTGTAATGAGGTTATTCAGTGTTTTGTCATTGAGTGGAAACAGCAATATTCTTTACATCCAGTATAGTAACAGCAGAGCATTGTGAATTAAAATTCCTGTTTTGTTTTCTTGCAGGAACTGGTGGCTCGATATGTTGCTTTGATTCCTTTTTTGCCAGATAGTGTGTCATTTGCTGGAATTTGTGATTTATGGAGTACATCAGATGTAAGCAATGCATTAAACAGAAGTTCTTTATCCTCTTGAATGTGATGTAACATCCTAGTGGCCACTGGTTTTGGGGGAAGGCTGTAGTAGATTAGCTCTTGATGTCCCTTCAGACCTACATTATTCTGTGATTGTGTTATTGTGAGGACTGTTTTTCTTTGAGCCATTTATTTCAAATAATAAGGACCAAGGCTTGAAAAAAGTTGCTTATTCTGATCTGAGCCAAAAATTTTATCTTTGATTGAAAGTAGCTAAGAATACCTTAGGGCTTTAAGAAATCTCCCATTTTTTCTGTTGTAAACCAGTCCATAATGTCATAGCCATGCACAAGTGAATGGATGCTGACTGATGGAGACTTTAGAACTAGACTTAAAACAGATCATTGTCATTCCAAGGAACTACAGAAAAGACATTGCATGTAGTGTCAGCAATAATGGGATATTTATCCTTCTCTGTCACATAAATCCTGTCATTTAGAGAATAACAGCAAACCTTGTTGATCATAGATGAAGTTTTTATCATCTCAGAACTTTCCTGAAAATTTGTCTTTCTAAAGAAGACGAAGACCCTGGTTCTTTTGATAAAATCTCAGATCTCATGGATTCTCACACCATTCACTCTTCATCCTGTGTGTTGAAGCAGTTACCAATAAACAGTAAAGATCAGCTGCAAAGATCTGAGAGGACTCCTTGCTTCAGATGTGTTAAGAAACTTTATCAAATGTTATAAGTTGAAAACTGCTTAGACAGACCTTTTTTTTTTTTAATATCTCAATTAGCAATTTCTTTATCTTCTGGCGGGAGATGAGGAAGAACACGCTGTGCTCTTGTGTAATTATTTTCTTGGTATGGGGAAAAAAGCCTGGCTTATCATTGGAAATGCTATTCCTGAGGTAAGAGGATTCTTTCATTTGGCCTAAGTATTAACTTCTGTGAAGTCTTTGGCCCCCAGCAATGGATAGTTGTTTATTGCTGGGATGTTTTTCCAGGATATTATCCAAACATTGGTGCTGGGAACTGATTCCTTTTAGAGAAGCAGATAAAAAATTGGAAGTGTGTCTTAGTATATGTCTGGGGTTTTTTTCTGGACCTCTGTTTCCATGCTAAAAACTGGTTGTAGTTGTCATCATAATACAGTACCAAGCATCTGTAACCCTTGATTTGATTTTAGCTTGTATAAATGGTGCATCCAGGACAAATGGATGGAGACAGTCCCATCACATCGTCTCAGTCATGGATATAGAGACTGTGACAGAGTTCATGTGGGATTTGGTACAGGTTCAGAGGTGATAGGAGAGGGCTAGGGACATGCTAGGGATTGTAAATGGTCACACACATCTGCTGATTCTCTCTCTGGCTGATGGCAGAGCTGCAGCAATAGCAAAGGTAGATTGCTTCAGGCTGGACAAGTCCCTCTCCCTCTGCCCTCTGTAATGCCGGCAGGTGAGGCATCTGCTCTGCCTTCGGCTGCTGGGAGCCACTGCGGCAGCAGTTGGGCTCAGACTGGCCCAGAACTGAAACACTGAGGTTGTTTTGCCCCTTGGGAGATGCCTTTGTTCTCAGGGAAGCACTCAGATTTCTGAGTAACCAATACTGCTCTTTTCAAAAAGGTGGTAACTGTTTATAAAGCAAATTTCTATGTACATGTGAAAGTTTTGCTGCAGAGAATTTTGGTAAAGATTTCTGTCCAAACTACTTTATTAAGCACATTCTGAGATACTGCAGTGACAGGAATAGGTACTCAGATACATTCCTCCCCTTCAAAATCTAATGGAGATGCTAGCCATTAATAAAGCATTTTGTAAGGAGGATATTTCAAGATACCTGGACAATATAGGAGATGACAAGAACATAGAAGAGCAGTTTAGGGATTCCTGACGGAGAATATAAAGAGAGCTTGGAAATTCCTTGCGTGCCCATGAGGGTTGCTGATGGCTGAGGCACAGAGTGCACTGCCCAGGTGGAAGTCCTTCAGCTCAGAGATTGCCCATGGATGAGGGCTGTGGCAGTAGTCAAGTAGGACGTGTTGGTACTGATGCGGCATCTGGTAAACATTCCTGTATGTGGAATTTCACATCTGTTTGTAGCTGAAACAAGACAGCTTTCAGAATCTGTATGTTAAGAATGGCTCAGAGCTCTGTATGTCTGACATTTCTCTGCCACATTATTATGTAAGTGTTGAACTGTAATGAACCTGTAAATTCTTGCAAGTAGTTTGCCCTAAAAAGCACTATCAATCTCAATAGTAAAAATGTAGTATTCCAAAGAATACAAAGCATATTGTCCCTGTAGCCAGTTTTGAAACATCTTTCTCGTACTTTTTTTTTTTTCCTTTCTAGGGACCAACTGCATATGTATTAACTTTGGAACAAAGTCAGTATGTAATTTGGAATCCCAGTACTGGATGTTTTTATGGGCAGTATGATACTTTCTGCCCCTTACAAAATGTGTATTGTCTGATCAGCTGTGATAATGTAAGTGTGCCCAGTCTTGTCACATTTCTATACATGTAAGGGTCAATAACTTGATTTTTTTTTTAACCTTTGGCATCATTTGTTCATCATTGTAAGTCTATTTAGGGTATCATTTATTAGCAGTATTATTCAATCTTAAATAGGTTTTTCAGCTACTTTAGATACTTAAAATAAGAAAGATTTTTTAATCAGTGTTTAGGTGACTCAAGAGATGTGTTAATATTTTTCGTTACTGAGTTTTATTTACATGCTTCCCAGAGTGGATGGCCTAAGATTACAGCTGCTTAGGTGAGGAGTAGCCATTCCTCAAAGATAATAGTTTGCAGGTGGAATGTGACTGAAAAATGAGAAACAAAGTATAAAAGAGTCACTTGAGTTGCCCATGTGACACTGGGCACAGCCTGAATGGATCAATGTGCACAACACAGAGCTGACACCTCAGGGCACAAAAACAATATGGATTTTCTGCCTGGCATTAAGTCCTCCTATTTATTTGCAAATACACAGGTAATACTAGTGCATGTTCATAATATATTATTCATTCTGTGGCTGTAAACTCTCCGAGATAGTGGGGGCAGAGAGGAGAATCGTAAGAGCTGTGCTGCTCTGGGCGGGTGAAGGAGAGGCCACTGACTGGGAGCTGAGCCTGCGCTGGGAGGGTCAGAAACCCTGGGAACTGTCCTGCCAGCAGCATTGTCTGACTTGTTTGGAAGCCAGACCTAACAGGTTCTGGTGACACAAACAGGGACATGATAATGAGGTAGAAAGATGAGTGAAAGTCTGAAAATGAGGAAACAGAGGGCAAACTTAAAAGAACCCTAGGGTTTATTTGAATGGAAGCTGGAAATTGAGTTTAAAAGTTTGTTCCTCAGTTTTTTGGAATGCCATGCATTATGAGTTTAGTTTTGTTATTTAATCTTCCATGTTCTATTCTAAACACAGATGATGACTTTACATGAGAATTTTTTATTTTAAAGCACATTTATTTTAAAAGTACTCAGTTCTTTCACTAAAAGCATTTGGGGAGTGTTAGATTTGTTTGGTTTGGGGTTTTTTTAAGCAGTACTAAACCTACAGTTAAGAAAACTAACTCGATTGTTAATTGCTGGAAGAAAAAACTAAGGACTTGAGTACTGACTTGAACTGCAGAGCACAGCGACATCTTTCTAGGCAACTAATTCCCATCTCAGTGAGACTGAGCAGGTGTGCTGCACCACAGCCACACCACCTCACATCCAGCTGGGGCAGAACCAGCTGTCCTGGAAGGATCTACACAGAACCTCAGTTACAAAGGGTTGCACACATTGATTAGCACATTTTCATAATAATTGCTGGTACATTTTGCAGCCTTAGCAATAGTTATTTAAAGGTTGTTTGAACAAGAATCCTGCAGTGCCTGCTTGCTGCAGACTAGGCGCAGAGGCCAAAACTAATGTCTGTAAAGAAGGGAAGTGAAAGACATGGGTTCCACTTGCTGACAAAATGTACACAGGAGCTGTGTCTTGTGTGTCTGCAATCTCTGGTTGTATTCTGAAAGATACACTTAAAAGAGCAGTGCTGCCAGGGTGCAGCAGCTACCAGGCATCACAGCCACAGCTGCACTGGGATGGGCTCTTGGAAGAATTTAATCAGAGTTCAGAAAAGACTCATGCAGCAGTCCAGAGGGGTGGAAATGCAGCTCAGAACAGCAAAAAAAGTTGCTACAGGAGGTTAACATTATATAGTATTTTATTACTATATAAGTGGAATGTGTTCCGTAGGTGTGATTATATGCTGAAAACTAAACCAAATTTGCTTTCCCATAGATTTGGTTTAATATGCAAGAATACGATTCCCCAGGAAGGATGAATCTTGATATCAGCAAACCTAAACATTGGAAGCCTTTCTTTTCAAGAAGTTTGCCATTCCCTGGTCTCAGCACCATTCAGGTACTGATGGATCTATTGCCAACTCAATTTGAGGGGTTGAGACATCACAGACTTGGTAGAAAGAAGCAGATACTAAGTTCATTGGACTTCTTTGGTTAAGTATATTTATGTAATAGCATTGGTTTTTAAAAAAGATTTCTCACTCCTTTAAAAAAATGAAAGCAGGAATACTGCAAAAAGTTGATTTTATACAGAATTTATGCTTTTGCCCTCTGTCTATGTAAGATCTCAGGATAACAGTGAAGTAAATGGGACAAATCTTTAACACAAATAGGTGTAAAGTAGTAGCTTGGTATTATAAAGAAAATGTCGATTCTTGTCTCATGGCTAAGAAGGCATTTTTTCAAGCTGTATGAACATCCTTAGTAAAAAGCCATAAATTTCTGTACAGTTTTGAAAGGTGTAAGCAGATGAAATTTACTGGGGAAAAAGCCCCCCAGCATTACACATAAGTATCTAGTTAAACTTTTATCCGTCTCTATTAAAGAATAGATTATTTTAGCGTAATTGTAAACTCCTGTGAGTATCATCGAGGCAAAAACTCCTGAAGTTTCATTGTTGTATGTCTAGAAGACATTGCATGTTTTAATATTTGTTTTATTTATTGCTAGCCTGAAGAATTAACTTATGAGCATTCAGATAAGGCTGCTGCACTGGAACTACAGAGCAGGTACTTCTACCTCCAAAATAAGTGCCATCAGTGCTGGTACCAGAGTGTTCCCTAGGTATTCATGCCTAGACCTAAAAACCTGCTTTGAATGCCAGGAGAATGGCCTAAAAAATCAGAAGCTGTTGTTTCAGGGCTTTTTAAAATTTTCTTTCTTCAATAGAAATTGAAGATAGAAAGATAGAAAGAACTAACCAATCATTGCTCTACCATTTCCCAAAAAAGCAAAATGGTGTGGGGGGATGAGAGGACAGGGTGCAAACTAAAAAGGGGTTGTAAGCCCATGGCTTTCCATGCAGGCACTGACAATGGAGACATTACTACACAGCTGTGTTGGCTTCTCTGCACTTTCAGTGAGCAGTAAGTTTAACTGAAGTCATTTGTGGTTCTCAGAATCTGTACTGTCTGCCAAGGGAGATTAGTTCTGATGTCCAATACTAGAATTGTTATAACCAGTCTATCTTATTGCAGGATTGAAAAAATATTAAAAGATAAGATTATGGAATGGAGACCAATGCGCCCAACACGTTGGAACAGATACTGCACCTCTACCCTCCGTAACTTTTTGCCACTGCTGGAACAAAACCAAGGCAAAGATGTAGAAGATGACCATCAGGCAGAGCTGCAAAAACAGCTGGGAGATTACAGGGTACACTTGTGAACAAAAATGGCTTGTGCATAGAAGCAAGAAGTTAAATCCCTATGATTTAATATCGCCACTCTATGGCATAGAAGAGTGTCCTAGGCTAGTTATTTCTTCTACTACCAAAATTCACAAAAGAACTTATACCAAAGATAAACCATTGTAATATTTATAGAGTGAAGGAGTGATGATCTGGTTTATTTCATTTGTAATGTTGAAGATAAAAAGTTTCTGCTGAACATAAGAATGTAAAGTTAATTGGGTGCATTGTTATTTTATTGCCGCACAACAGCCACTCCTGCCAATACATAACCGTCAGTGCAGTCTCCCAGCAGCAGCTGCTATGGGGCTGATTGGTGCAGCAGCTCTCAGGGTCAGTAGGAACCTGGTACTGGTGCTGAGTAGTGCTGCACACAGTCTACTTGCAGGAGCCCACACAACATGCTTTTCTTCAGTCTTCTAGTCTTTGCTTCTCTCTCTAAAGACAGAAGAGAATTGACTGGTGTGTTCACTGCAGCCACTGGTGTGCCAGTGCATTCTTCTTCCAGGCTGTTGAAAGGGCCTTCTGCTTCCCACATGGAACACCTGTGACAGTACTGACAACTCTGGCCAGCTCCAAAATGAGTTGAGGTTTCAGTTCCTGTTGGGCAGGAGACGTTTGCTCAAATCCCCAGCCAGGAGAATACAGTGATTTAAAACCACCACAAGACAAAAAAGCAGTGAAATTCTGCCGTATGTGTTCATTAATACAACTTTATTCTAGTGGATTCTAAAGAACTTCACTTTTAACTTAAACCAAATTAAAGAGGAAAAATGTCAGAAGGTTGCCTGGAGTGTGTGAAAGAGGGAGGTGTTATCAAAATACAAACATAGGTTTTTCTATTGCATCTCCTCAGGCTGGCAATAGAGAAGATAACCTGTTTTACTCAGCATGTAAGTTTTTTTAAACTATGTATTTATTCAAGTGCTACCTTTTCTTCTTACATGTTTTTTTCCTCTTGCTTTTTCCCAGGTCTCTGGATTTCCTATTCATATGCCATATTCTGAAGTGAGACCTTTAATAGAAGCTGTACACAGCACAGGAGTTCACACCATTGATGTTTCCAATGTTGAATTTGCTCTAGCTGTGTATATTCACGCTTATCCCCAAAACGTTCTCTCTATATGGATTTATGTTGCTTCACTTATGCGAAATAGGTAGTATAGACCAGTCAGAATACTGCAAGAATTTTGCTTATATAGGCGTAAATATAAGATTTCTCTCACTGCTGAACTATGTAAAACTCAAATGAGAACATGATTTTTAGTATCTTTATTTGCCCTAAAACCACTGAAGATACTAATTACCGCTAAGGAAGAGATGAACAGCGTAAATTTCCAGTACTAATAGGTGATTTTTATATAGTCTTTCATGGCTCCCTGTGGGACCTCACACTCTTAAAAGCATTACTACATGCCCACATATAAGTTACAGTGCATAGTAAAATGTTTCCTTGGCATCCCTTCAAGAGTGTTTTTAGCTAGTCAGTTTTTCTACAGCCCTTCTTCCTCTTCAAACACACTTGTAAATAAAAAATTTTCCTGTACCTCAGTTCCTGAATTTTTAGCTATGAATAAATTTCATATATGAAAGAGCCATCAGTGAAGGCCATACTTCAATTTTTAAGAGGCTGCTTCATATCCTACTGTATAGCTGTATAATGCCAGCACCATTTAGAAGTGTAAAACATTTTCTTAAGAATTTAAAGATGAAGGATTTAATAAATATTTATACCAAACCTTAAGTGGAAGCTCATTCCTTTTATACAACAATTTGATTAAATTACATAGGAGTAGGAAATGCTTGTCTACAAGTTAGCAAACTTGCAATTAAAAGATTATCAAAATAACAGTTTACTAAAAATTAAATTCACTTACTACTATGTAAGTAGTTGTGCTGTTAATACTGATATAAATACATACCCTTTTCCTGCTGCTAATCTTGCTAATCAAACTCTTCCGAGTAAAAATGACAGTGGGTTGAGCTTAGGAAGAGCATTCAGGAGGACCCGGCCCTTGACTTTGTTGAATTTCAGATGGTTCCTTTCTGCCCATCTCTCCAACCTGCCCAGGTCCTTCTGAAGGGCTGCACAGCACTCAGGGGCATCAGCCCAAAACTCCTCCCAGCTTTAGTGTTGTCAGTGAACTTGCTGAGGAGGCATCTGGACCTTCATCCCAGTCACTAATGAGTAAGTTAAATAGTAAGTGAGCCCAGTATTGAACCCTGTGGGACACCACTAATGACAGGCAACCCCTTAGGACCTGCTGTTCAGCCAGTTCTCAATTCACCTCACTGTCCACTCATCCAACCCACAGTTCCTGAGTTTGCCCATAAGGACAGTGTGGGAGTGTTGAAAGCCTTGCTGAAGTCGGGATTGACAGTATCCCGACTGGCTCTCCCCTTACCCAGCCAGGCAGTTGTTTCATCATAGAAGGAAATAGGGTTGGTCTAACAGTGAATCCATGCTGACTATTCCTGATCCCTTTGTCATCCATGCAAGTAGAGGTGCCCTCCAGAGTGAGATACTCCATTACCTTTCAGGGATAGAGGTGACGCTGAGTGGCCAGTCATTCCCCAAGTCCTCCTTTGAAGACCAGGGTAACATTTGCTTTCTTGCAGTCCTCAGCCACCTCTCCTGATCTCCATGACCTTTCAAAGATGATCATGAGTGGCCTTGCTATAGTGTCAGCCAGCTCTCAGCACTCATGGACTAGTTGATAGTCAGGGTTGCTGCCACAGTTTCCTTCCCTTCTACAGACCCCACTAGAAAGTACACTGTCATCACATGATGCTTTGCTGAACACTGATGACATCTCCCAGGTTTAGTCCACAGTGTATCTGCAGCTCATTCTGCGCTCAGTTGTATCTCTACCAGTGTGCACAGAAAATACCACCCAGCAGCAAGCAGAAGCTCCTGTGGCTGCACCTTGCCAGCCTCAGAAAGGAGAGTTCTGGAACACAGATACAAGCCCACTGCGTACGTTGCTACCAACAGCCGCAGCCAACCTCGCACAAATGGCGATCCATCAGCCTCTGGGCACACGCAGTTTCCCTGAAGGCACGGTTGCTGGATCAGTGGTGTCCTTCTGTAGGCTTCAGACTGAGCACGGAACATTCTGCTTCTGGCCCACAGTGTTCACCACCAGCTGACTCCACAGTAAGTCTAAACTCACTTGTGTTTTTCTTACCTTACTCTTCAGTTTAGCATGGCCAAGATGGTGCCAAAACTTGCAGTTTATTGTAATCTCCAGCTCTGCCTGCACACCAACTTCCCAGACACCAAGAATCTTGAAAGCTACTATGTCACCGTGACTGCTGTTCTAAATAAATACTACTCAAAAGAATTTATCCAATTAGGAAAACAGGTAAAAATTACTAGCTTGTATTGTCAGGCCTAAAAATTAGGCAGGAGAGGAGAAAAGAAAAAAACAACCTGCCTTTTACAAAAGCAGCCACCTGCCCCTCCTCTGCTGGAGGAAAAGATCAGCCTGCAACTGTACCACTCATGAGCACTGAAGTTTACAACTTGCCCTGGGCTGTGGTACTCATCCCTCACACAGTGGGCTCTCCCCCATACCACCACACAACACACAACTCATACGCTTCTCATCTATTCCTAGCACATGTTTCACTCATCAGAACAGATTCTCTGCTCCCTGCCAGTCTCTACTGTCCAGAGAGGAATCTTTTTAACTGTCAAAGCAAGGGGGAAAATGTCTTGCTGTCTTTCACAGAGTTCAGATTAATGAAACCTGACAGCCTTGGAAGCTGTTTCAAAAATGCAACTTAGCACAGTCACGGGAACCACAAAACCAAACCAACACCCCCACACATACTGGACAGTTCACAGCTCTGTAACCACAACAACACCCACCCACCTGCCCAACCTCTGCAGCCTTCTGGCATCACACTTTATACCTTAAAAGCATAGATATTCAACTGCTGCATACACTTTTTTTATTGGTGGGAATGTTTTATTTGAGTATGTCTTTCAAGCCCAAATACAAAACCAAATGCAAAAGGAAGGTGGCAATTTCCCTAATTTTGCAATATAAAGAACGACTTCAGGATGAGAGGAAAGGGGAAGAAAGAAGGCTCCTAAAGATGTATGATTGTTACCCAAATGCAAACAATACAATTCAAATTCTCTGCAGAGGTTTATATTGTACTTATGGATTCAAAATTGAAAAAAAGAAAGTCACCTAACACAAAATAATTCAGTAAAGTATATTTAAGTGCCAAAATTGGAATAAAGTGGCATTAAAAAAAATCTGAATATTTTCCCATCTTCTCCAAATTATGTAAAATAAAACCCAACACCCTTCAAGCCAAATGAGGTTGTGAGATTGTTACAACACTGTACAGTACACTCATAATTAAGATTTTGAAGTTGTGGGCAGGGTCAGGCTAGTATAACAAGTCTCACTCCAAGGATTGTTAACACAAGATGCGAACTGTAAGTAAAGTGCATGAGAGGAAGCCTGCTCAGCTAAATGAAGTAGACTGAAAGATCAGAAGTCAGCGGTCATTCGCCAGAGCGGCAGCAGGCCCGAAAACCACACTGCAAATTCTGGCATCCACTGGCAGTTTCGGCATGAGGACCTGCACAAAAACAAAAGAAATGTGAAAAGAAGAAAAGGCCACTTACTTAGATTCATAATTCTCATAACTGTGATTCAAAAATGTCTCATTTTTTACAATGCACTACACTACATTCAGCACCATGAAGTCCAAATCGCTGCCATTACTATAACGGCGTAAAACCCTCACCTTGAACGGGTATTTTTCAAGAGATTTTTTTCTCCATAGCTTAGTCCCATGAAGATAACACATCCAAAATGACACGGAAGTACCATGAGCAGCACTAAATGAGCAAATTTATGTTTGTCACAGTCAGGTTTCAGAACTGAGTGTTTTTGACAATGTATTTTTAATTCCTAGTTTTCAAATTCAGATGATGACATCGTGGCATTACCAAAGAAACCACCAAAACTATGTCTATGATAATAGAAACAGTTTTTTAGTCTAGAAGGTTTTTTTCTCCATGAACACTGCATGGGTGGCCAGACTCTCACGTAATCTGGACTGGAAATTGAAAAACTAAAGAATCACCTTAGTATCACTGCAGTAATCAGAAGCCATAAGCCTAAAAATGAGCCATTCAGAAAGAAAGAAAAAGTTGCAAGCACAGACAATACAAACCAACACTTAACCCACCTCCACTTACCTTCACTTACCCCTTTCATTTTAAATGTTAAAGTGACCATGAGGTAAGAAATTATTGTATTTATTCAAACAGGATTTTATTTCCTGCAGCCATATGCCTGCTTTGAGACCCATTTACACTCAGGCTGGCTGAACTCTGGCACCCAACAGAAACTGGAAGTGGGTTGCTGAGCCAACTCAAGCTGACAAAGACCTAACCAGGACAACACAAATGTTCCCCATTTGTATAAGAAACAAATTAACAAATATTTCAGGTGTTTTTAATGTATCTAGAAATACTAACAAAATCTTGTAATGAACTAGGGCACCATGCCATGTCTGGCTTTTTTCCCCCCTTCAATAATAAAGTCATAATTCAAATAATTTCCAAGAACCTGGTGTCTTAAAACCAGCTTCCTGCTTCATGCCACACACCAATAAGCAATACTCTACACTGTAATTAAGTTAAGATGCATGAGACTGAATAAAACAAACCTAAAACTATAATGAAGGACAACAGTTACAGTACAATGAACTTTTCATTCATCAATAAACTCGTTTTCCTTTTCAAATCCTTTTATTCACCTGAACTAAATTTTGATCCTCCACGTCACTTACGAGCTAGAGTTTGAAAGCTTCTTCGTTAAGTCCTTTAGAAAGGAGACTCGGTGCTTCTGAACAGCTGGTTTAGCAGAGCATGTTCTGTGCAGCAGCATTTTCCAAGTCGCAGCTGACCTTCCCCAGCACTGCCACAGCTACGCAGCACAGCAGCGATTCTGAAGCAACTGTCACATTTCTAGCAAAATGCTTGTTGACAAAATGTACAGAACCACAACATCCCAAGGAACGGAATACTCAGTATAATTCAATATTGTTTTCCATCCTTTTCTTGCTCATTTTAAGGATGTTATTCCTCATGCTCCTAACTGGAACATACAAACTTCTAGGTCTGACCAATGCTCCATCTAACACTACCTTCACCACTGGCAACAGCAAGTGTTATCTAGGGAGATGATATAAACCTATCATACACACCTTTTGTGTTTTTCCAGCAACCCCAACTATTGCAGCAGGGACACTGAAGTACATTTCCTTCAGTATTTGTTTATGGTTCAGTTGTGCATACAGTTTTTTTAACCTCTTTCTAAACCTCCTGACACTAACTCCTTCCACAGTTCCCCAGAGGACCAAGTTCCAGAAACTCACTGCACTGTGCATCTGCTTTAAATTGCCTGCCAGCTTCATCCAGTGCCCCTGAGTTCTAACACTGCAAAATTTGGAGAATTACCACTACACGTTCACCTCATCTACTGCTTTCCTAGTACTGTAAACAGCCATGCCCCATTTTCAGCCATCTCATTCCCAGATTGAAACATTCCAGCCTTTTGTGTTCAGTTCCCTAACTTTTTAGTAGGCCTCTTCTGTATCTTCTGTAACTCCATTACGTACTCTCCTCAGGATGGGGAGACCAAACCCGCATGCAGTGTTCCATATGTGAGTGCCCCAAGGCTTCCAGGACCGTGCACAGCACCCTCTATTTTGCTCTCAACACCCTGATGATGGTAACATTGGTTGGTTTTTTGGCTGCTGCTGCAAATAGGAAAGATCTCAGAATTAGCACCAACAGCTCTCTGAAATCGTTATCTCCACACTGCAACTGCCAGCTCTGAATTCAGTTTCATGCATTCACAGTTTGATCATTCCCAACCACCCAGACCTTCAACTGCACATACAGCCATACTGAAGCTTCTTAGCAGTCCTTCTGGAAATCATCAGCATCAGTATCATTACTTGAAGACCATACAGCAGCACTCAAAAACTTGGAAATTACTGTGTGCATTTCTTACACCACAACACAAGGGAAATGCTGAGTAAGACTGATCTCAGCACAGAACTCTTGGGAGGGGAACAGGGAGAAAGTTGTCACCGCTCAGGTTCCTCTCCTTAACAGTGACCATTAAGCCCTTCCCTTTCTTCCCATCCCTAAAGGATAGCTTTCAGTTTTTAAATTTAAACCACTCTTACAGCAACTTAAGATCCCAAAAACTTGGATACTTCTAAGTAAATTGGACCATCTGAAAAGCTTATATGTTCATTTCCCAATTTATTAGGCACTGACTTACAAATGACATTAAGCATATGACAGTGAAATTTCACCCTTCTTCCCACACTGCATTTCTTGTCCCATGTCTAATCCTCATACATCACTATCATTTATAGCCTGTG
This sequence comes from Dryoscopus gambensis, assembly GCA_013389985.1. Taxonomy (NCBI): domain Eukaryota; kingdom Metazoa; phylum Chordata; class Aves; order Passeriformes; family Malaconotidae; genus Dryoscopus; species Dryoscopus gambensis. The sequence continues at coordinate 41,889 of WEIT01020656.1, forward strand.
ATAAAGAATTCTGATAAAATGAAATATTCAGGGTTCAACCACATCTGAAATCTGCCCTCCACTGTATTCTTTCTTAGCATATACATGCAATTCCCATAATTTGGAAGATATTTTATGCTCTTATTATAACGAGGTAGTAAGTGTCATAAATGGTTGTTTTAACAGTAAGGCTGTCAGTTGATCTCCTCATCACAGCTCAATTATCTCCTCTATAAAAGCCCTAGTGCTCCTTAGTTTGTTCTTTTTTTACATTTGATACAGACAGAAAAATTCAAATGCTTTTGATAGCCACAGACACTGGGTTTGTTTCCCTGACTTTATTTACTACCACTGACCTTTGGCCACATCTCTTTGGCTTTGTAACCTCTGACCTCCCCAGTCGTTGCTACTGACTTCATTTGGACTAGACTTTGTTTCTGAATTCTCTCTGAGTTCAAATGGCCTCTTTAATCTTGCCAAAAAAAGTCTTCTGTTTCCTTTAGAATCTGTATATGAGGTCTCAAATTCCTCTCACCGCTCATTACGTTAAGCAATATGGTAACTGTATATATTCCTTTCATACTGTCCAGTGTGATGGTCATTTCAACCTAACAGTGGGGACGAATCACTTCCACAGAATCACAGAATGGTTTGGGTTGGAAGGGACCTTTAAAGATCATCTCATTCCAACCTCCTTGCAATAACCAGGGACATCTTCAGCTAGATCAGGTTGCTCAGAGCCTCTTTCAGCCTGACCCCAAATGCGTCCAAGGACAGGTCTTGCATCACATTTCTGGGCAACCTGTTCCACTATCTATTTCCCATCTTCATTTTGCCCATTATTGCTTTTGGCACAGCCCAGTTAGCAATGCACTGTGTATCTAGGAGGAGATTGCTCCACACAGCAATTTCACACACTGCACATGTTTTGAGGACCAGCTGATGATTTTGACTGAACTTTGACAGTTTTGATGGGCTGGTAGAGCAAGAAATCAGTGGCTGTTTTCAGTGTCAGATTCAGGCTCCTGTAATAAAACATCTTGACAGGGATGAGCCAGATACCATCTCTGCTGGACTTAACAAGGAGCCCAAAATATAGCCTTTTGAAACGACATGTGACAGAAGTGTGGGGAAGGAACAGCACATGCAGTGGATCATCCAGAGAAGTATACTTCACAAGGGTCCCTCTGACTGTGAAGGCTTAGTAAGTGCTAGCAGTGAAGTGCTAAATTAAATGTGTTTTGGGTTCACCTGGGAAAGCAAAGCTAATCAGATTCTCATCTAACCTGCCAGAGTCTACATTTCTGGTTTAGTTACTTCTAAACTGGATTACTGTAATGCTCTTTACATGCACATCTGATTACTCAGATGTTTAGTGGACTCAGAATAGAGGTGAGGTCTGTTTACTTGTGGTGAACATATAAACACATTTAGTAATATAAGAGAGGAGCACAGCTATTTAATTACTCCATTTTGTTACATGTACTAGCAGAACAAAAATTAGTCAAAATTCCCTAGGAAGAAGTTCGGCATTCCACCAAGTACACATGATGACACAGACCAGGACTATGGTAAAACAACCACTCTTGCCAGGGCAACTGGCTGTCACCACCACCCCATATCCTTTCAGAGATCTGTGAGTACACTGGTAATCTGTAAAATTTAGACTGAGACCTAACTCTTAAAACACCGTGTTCCCACGTAAGTCTGCATGGAGTAGTCTATACATCTTAAAAGAACTTGCAAAGTCTTGGCTCCACTGCTGAAAGACAGATCAACTATGACCAGTGGCACTCTAAATGGCAGAAGAGTGAATCATTAGAATCATAACTTTATTTTATTAATGCCCTATTTCTTTAATTACAGCACCTGAGGACTACATAATTTTAAAAAAACCTAGAAACTGAATCATACTTAAATGCTGCAAAGAGCTACTGCTGCAGAAATTAGGGAGCCCCATTTTTATAATGCCAAAGCTGAAAGCACTCCAGGCTTTGAAACTGAGAATACAGTCAGAAGAATGGACACAGCTGGGCAAAACAGCCTTAGAAAAATAAGAACTCAGTGGCAAGATGTAACTCGAACATTAAACTTTTCTTGCTGTGTTCAGTGTGATCCACAACCAAATTTGTTTGAGACAAATGAAATCAGCCTTTAGAAGGGATGTATATTGACAGATTTGTTTTCAGCTGCAGTTGAGGGTTATCTAACACCAGCATTGTGAAAAACATAGAGATCCTAAACATTAGTATGCAAACCAAAAACTGAAGTCAAACTAACAGTAAACAAATAGAAAACAGATCTGGAAGTATGTGCAAATTCATGGTTTCTGGTCATAAAAACTGTACCATGTTACAGGTGTGCAATAGCAGTCAGACCCAACTACCTCACCACAGCTCTACCTTTCTAGTCTTGCTCTACTAAAAAGGTAGAACAGCAGCTGCTGAAAACATAAAAACTGCAGTGTGCCCAACTATGCTGTGCAACACATGCAACAAGCCCTCCACAAAGAAACTCCAATGAATCTGGGTTGCGTGTAAAGGGTCTCATCAGGCTCGGTGTTTACAGAAAAAAAACCCTGAAAATAAGCTGAAGGTAAAAGTAAAGCCCTTATTTCTTAGCAGATGACAAAGCTGTATCTTTATTATTCATAGATGGCTAAATTCCGTGCTGTTGACTCCATTTTTTCTGCAAGACTGACAGGTTTTCCAACGTCTGATCCCAGAATACACCTCCTTCCCCAAAAACAATCACTGATAAGCTGGTGGGCAAAGAAAATTATGACATTATTCTGTACATGCTTACAAATCAGTAAACTTCGTGCAGCAGTTAGTAATACAATCTAAAAATGTGGAAATAAACAGCTTCAGATATGGATTGATTTAAATGAAACAGCTACCGCTTTCCCAAGTTACTTTAGAAATGCCAAATGATACAGAAACAGCTGTTGTAGGAATCCCGCTGCCCACAGAATGGGATAAGGCATCAGTTTCACACTGAAGAGCCCTATCACAAAGAAGTTTTATTGAAAATACAAGGAACAAAACCCAGATAAAACTGCAGGGGATTCATTTATAAAGGCTATTTTCCATAAAGCCATAACTTCTGAGATGACACTATTTCTCAACAGATGTAAGAACTCAGACCATTACAGCCTCACTGTCCTGTGCATTTCTCTCCACAGGAGTAGCTGTTGATCCAAAGGCATGCATGATGCTTTAGAGAACCAAGCAGAGCTTATAGGCTCACAGATTCCAGCAGGCAGTAGAAGGAAGGAAATAAACAGGAAGAGGATCAGACAACTTTACAGAATAATTCAAAAATATTCTGTTTAAATTTAAATAATTTCTTGAGGATACTATGAAACAGCCAAGCTTTGAAGTGGTGGACTCACAGATTTGGGCATTGTAAACTAATACAAAGACCTTATGGTGTATTTTATAGGGACAAGATGAAAACCAGAAATGTCTGAGGACAAATTATATCTTGTATTACTGAAAGAAGTATAAAGAGAGGAAAAGTAGCAAGCAATCAGATATGCAAGGAAAAGGCTTCTAACTGGTCTTTGAAGACATCTTTAAACTCAACATAATGCAAGAAATAGAGTCAGTAAAGGATTTTAAAAAAAGAACCTTAAAATTTTCAGGTGGAAATGAAAGACAACAGAAAATGGATTTTTAAATGCTGCAGTCTGATGGAATGGAAGGCAGTAACAAAAAGCAGGTGTCTCAAAAAGGAAAAAAAAAGGCAGTGTCAATAAAGTGCAAAAATTATAGAAACAAAATATGATTTAATATTTCCATTTCTAATATTATGATCCAATCCAAGTGTATTACCTTGTATCAATTTCCATGGATTGAGTATCCAAACATCAGTACAGATTTACTTGCAGTACCAAAGCTCTAGCATCTGGTACCCAGGCTGGGGCTGCATCTCAATATGGATGCAAATTATTCAGCTGGACAACACCAAACTTCCAGGTACTACAATTTTGTTTTACACACAATTAGCTTGCACAATCCTGTGAACCCAGTTACTATCCTCTTTCTCCCTTGCCTTCTGTTGCACTTACCTGTTTTAAATTCACACATGGAATACAAGTCACACCACGGTTCCCATCTCTAATGCTAGGAATGCTTACTGGACCTAACATAATAGACTGAATTTCAGCATGGTAAACCCTGAAAAGACTTGCACCATGAACAGATTTTATGCATTTATCCAGATCCCTCTCCAGCTTAGATCCATCCCTAAGTTACTCACTCAGGCAAAACCAGAAAAAAAACTGAATTACATTTTCCACAAGGACATGTGATGGTAGGATCAAAAATATCCTATACCAAAACTAGTGCAATAGGGAAGGTTTGCATGGCAAAACACACATCGTTTGTTTCCTAAAAATCCCTGTTTTGGTACCAACCTAATGAAGCCTCTGTCTGAGGTTATGACCATACAGAAAACATGCAACTGCATGGTTTACAGCGGAGATATGGACAGGGCAAGTGTGTATTAGCAGCTATATGGAGACTTACTTTCTACCCCTTTTAGTTACGCTAAACTAAGTTAAGAGATACAGGCACTAAAAATGCTTTCCTATGTAATACAGAACTGTACTTGTGTCATGACAGAAAAAAACCCCAGAAAATGAGGAAAAACTGATTTAATGTTTGTAATTAATCTGTGAAACTCAGTGCTACACAGACATTTTTAAAAAGGTGTGGTTTTGCTGGTTCTTTTTTCTTTTTAAAAGTCCTTACACCAAACATCACTTCCCAGAAAAGCATCACATCTTCATAAAAAGACATTACCGTTAATGTTGTCACAGTAGTAAAAGTGTTCATCTTTTAGAGAGGGGCATGCAGAAACCAACTCCTGCAGGCCTGCACCAGTTACAGTGAGACACCCTGAGAGGTTCAGGTGTTCCAGATGCGGCAGTCCTCCTCCCAGAGTCAAAGCCCTGTGGACACACAGAAGAGACACGTTAGGAGCCCGCACGGCGCAGCGCTGACAAGTGCCCCGCTGCATCGCCCCGTCACAGACCCACTGCACCTCATACAACCAATGCACCTCTAACGAACCACGGAGTTTTAAACCTGGCAGTTCCGCACCCTCTTTTGAAGGGGGTGGAAGCCACCCAACAGACCTGGACAATGAACAGATTCCTACATAAACAAACAATTCCTGTAGACAGACTTTAGTGGGAAACCACTTTTTTTATGGATGACACCAGAGATGACCAACTATTTCAAAGAACTACAAAGCCATTCTTCTTCAAAATACCATTGATTTTGGCAGCTCTTCCAAGGTGATATATATTCCTCATCTGACACTAAAACACAACACTCCCAAGTTTGGTGCATTATGCTTCCCAAAGTTTGACTCTTTTTTTTGTTAAACTTATTTTGGAATCCAAATTTGTGTTTCTCTAGGACTGACAGCAGAGCTTCTCTCTGCCAACACACCATCTTATTATTCAAATGGAATTCTCTAGCTGTCTTCTGAGTGCAAGACAATTTGGCTGCTGCTGCAACAGGCACATGGATGTACCGCACCTGAGCAATTACTCCATGTGACCCTGCTTGCTTCTCTGCGGGCTCAGAGCAGCCAGCCCAAGTTCAAGCAGAAACAAGCTCACTCACCTGTAAAAAACCACCAGGCTTGAATCACCAAATTGCAGATTCAAGCCAGGACATAAAACTGAAGATGCCTTCAGAGCATTGCTGTACAAGTTTCTCCTGTCAGCAGGCTGAAGTAGAACTGCTGGCCACAAAAGCAGCTATCAGGTGACAACTTCTATGAAATAAATGAACTGGTACATGTTTCTACTACGGGTTTCACTCCCTTTCCTCAGAGGCTCCGGGTATCCTTGTGACTACAAGAAGCACTTGTTGCAACACATTCTCAGCTCCTAAATACTTTCACCCAAAAAGCACCAATGGGAAACCAGCAACACAACTAAACCTTTGCCATGACTCAGTGACCAAATCTCCCCTTTGCTCCCACATTATCGAGTCATGAAAAATCAAACCAGTACTACGTAAAATACACACCACACAACCTCATCAGCACCTAACAAAACTCGTCAGGACAAGTCCACTGCAACACTCCAAGAGAAACAAGCATCAATACAAAGCCCAGATATCTGAAGCACACCCTGAGGAAGGGTAACACTGGTGAGTGAAAGTGTCAGAAAAACCAAACATCTGGACAGCTGGTACTCGTGAACATCAAATGGGGACAAAATCTCAGGAGAGACAAATCAATGCCAGCAGCACCTCACACTATTTCTCAGTTTACTACAGGCAAACAGCACAGGTATGCACGAAGTACTCCCACTCCAAGAAGCTTTAATTAGCCTTAAATGCTGCAGCACACCTGAGCAGGAGGCTGCAAGTACCTCAGCCTCATGTCATTTTCAGTATGAAGTAGTAATTAAGTTTTTCTGACAATACAAAGTATCAGTGCAAATAGCAAAGAGAAAATTCTGTAACTCATGAAGCCATCTCAATGTTCAAGTCAAACATTTCTTCTCCTCCTTTAACTGTTATATGAGGTCATATTTAACATGTTGTTCTGCACATAGAGAATTATCATAGAATCATTTGGGTTGGCAGACTTGAGATAATCACATCCAACTGTTAACCCAGCACTGCCAAATCCACCACTAAACTACATCACGTGTCACATCCTTTAAATACTTCCAGGTATGCTGCTTCTGATGTGTCCTAGGTTACAGTGTAAGATGTACCCAAAAGTATGTATTCTATCACCATCTTCCTAAGCTGTTAAAAAACGGTGGGACAGCGTTCCCCATCTCCTTCATGACTCATCCCTGGTAAACTCATGGGGCTATCTTCTGTTAATGGGCCAGCTGTTGACACCAGGTGGGGCAGAGTTCTTCATCTCTCCCATGACCCATCCTCCCTCCAGAGGGATATCTTCTGTTAATGGGCCATCACCGCATGACTGATAAAATTACATCATCCCATTGTGAGATGCTCCGCCCAGAGGGAGGGACCAAGCATTCCATCCTGGATATAATCTGAGATTTCAAACACTAGAGGCAGCCTTTTCCACTGGATTCCCAGAGGAAGACCAGACCCTTCTACACCACCATTGGACCTTCAGAGGAAGACCCTTCTACAGAGTCACTGCTTCAACAGAACCATCACTCCAGGACTGCAGCCACCATGTAATTGGACTGCTACCAACCCCCTGACTGTCGGGGGGTCAGGTTTGTACTCTGACTGTCAGTGGTTGTTTTTTTGCACTATTATGTTTATTTTATTCTTCCTATTAAATTGTATTTCTGACTTGGAATCTCTCACTAGTTTGCTTTCAAACTAGCACACCATGGCAGCCTCTTCCAATTCTTGTAAACCCTTTCAGTGAAGAAATTTTTCCTAATGGCCAACCTAAACATCCTCTGGTACAGCTTGAAGCCATTTCCTCTTGTTACACGAGAGAAGAGACCAACCCCCACCTGGCTACAGCCTCCTTTCAGGTGGTTATAAAGAGTGGGAAGATCTCCCTAGAGCCTCCTTTTCTTCAGGCTGAGCCCGCCCAGCTCCCTCAGCCACTCCTTATCAGACCTGTGTACCAGCCCCTTCCCCAGCTCCAGTGCCCTTCTCTGGGGCAGTGCTGAAGTCCAGCACTTCAATGTCTTTCTTGCAATGAGGGGCCCAAAACTGAACACAGGATTTGAGGTGTGGCCTTCCCAGTGCCAAGAACTGCCCCAGTCGTGCTGGGCACACTATTGCTGATACAGGTGAGCTGCCACCTGGGTGCACACTGGCTCATGTTCAGTCACTGTCAAACAACACCCCCAGGTCCTTTTCCACCAGGCAGTTTTCCAGACACTCTGTCCTCAGCCTGCAGCACTGCCTGGGGTTGTTGTGACCCAAGGGCAGGACCCGGCACTTCATCTAATTGAAGAGACAATTGGCCTCAGCCCATCGATTCAGCATGTCCATAAATTATGTCGTTAATCTGACAGGTTAATCAAGATGTTACTCCAGTTTCACAAAGTTTCAAGCATATTGGCAGACATTATGAAAAAACTGGTGAATCAACGCAGTTTCTTAACAAGAAATCACTAAAGCTCAAATCTAAAAGCATTAATACTGTCTGGAACAACAAATTGACAATACTTGACTTCAGAAGATAGATATAAAGGATTTTATTGTTATCTCCAAAAGAAAAGCTGGAAAAAGTTTTCAAGTCTAGTACTGTAACTATTTAAGAAGCAAAGACCACTTAAAACTTACCAAAGTTTCTTCAATAAAAACGTTTCTACTGAAATAAGGCAGATTCATTCCAGAATGGCCCAACAAATAAAATCAGAAAAAACATCCTGCAGCAAAATAGTTTGAAAATGTCTCCTCACCTGAGAGCACGGTCTGTTATTTGGTAACAGCCTGACAGACTGAGAAACTGAAGAACTCGTGCAGTCTCTTCATCTGTTTTTTCAGTCCCAGAGTACACAGAGTCTTTCTTCTCTGATTGCTTAGTCCTTACTGGTTTTTTACACAGTGCAGAGGACTCCGGAAGTGCTCGAATAGTTCTTAGTGCTGTCCCAGCACAACAAAATGAGTGACCGCAGTAAATCAAGTCAGCAGAAGCACAGTGCTGCTGCCACCCTCTAGTCCTTAACCCATAAATGTCTCTACTGTAGCACGATGCAGAACAATTAACAGGGGATGTTGGCTCCATAAGACAAAATCCTTCAACATTTCTGTGTCTCCACTCTGCAGCATCTTCAATGTCAGCTAAATCATCTGCATCTAGCATCCACACATAAGCAGAACTGAAGTTTTCTGAGCCATCAGGTTTAGTCCAGTGCTGCTCACCATTTCCTCCCTGAATGAGGTTTTCATTGCTGATTTCATGCAAGCAATTATACTTCTGGCTGGACTGCAGAGTAATCTCTCTGTTTTTCCACAAAGTCTTAGCGCTCCTGTTTCTGCAGCTTTTCAGAATACCTCTGGTATGATGAGTTGATATGATACCCAGTGCTCTGGAAATCCTCTCTATAGCCACATCTGTAATTTTTTCACATCCAGACAGATCAAGGTGGCGTAAATTTTGACAATACCCAACGGAACACCAACTGAAATCAGGGGGGAAAAAAAAAGTGGTTTGGTTTACTGGTGGTTCAGATTTTTTAGTTTTTGCTCAGAAATAGCTGTTAAGGCTAAATATATGAAAGAACATTTCACAAGTAAAATACTTGTATTAATTCACATAATAGTCAAAGAAGCTACCTCAGACAGATTAGATATTCCAAGTGCTCTATATATGCCTAGAAAAATTATGTCTAGCGAAACGTGAAATTATTCATGAATCAGTAACAATTTATATTTCTCCATACCCTGAGACTTAAAAGAAGTCCAACTTCACTATACACTGAACAAATGTTTTAATAATAGATCAGACTGCAAGCACCAAATACACACATAACATTTTCAGAAAGCAACTGCATTATACTCAACAGAAGACACCAAGAGACATCTGAGTTACTAAACATCACAGTTAACTTCTCAAAAGGCTGAAAATACTGAACTAGCAAATTTCACCCACACCCACCCCCCAAAAAATACATCTGAGATTCAATTTTCAGTTCAAAGTATTTCAACAGTTGTAATATCTAGTATTTTGAGTTTCTCAAGTTTACACATACTGAAATGCCAGTGTACTTAAATCATATGTCCTTCTGCCCTTTCCCATTTCTTTCAGGAATACTAGATGGATTCCTGAAACAGATCCTGTGTACAATATTAATTATTCCATCATTAGTAAGAAATCAGACTTTTTCATTTTAACCAAAGCTTACTCCCTCAGTCTTATCTTTTTCAAGCGAAATAGAAATTTTATCTACAGTAATACTTTTACATTATTAGCTACAAAAGTATATAAGGGATTTAACTGATCTTTACCTATCCACAGTTAATCTTACTATCATTGACTTTCTGTAAGTGATTATTTATATTTAGAGCAAGACAAACTCATTTTCTGAGTTACAAAATGGAGTGTTGGAAATACAGATATATGAGGAGTGGCAAATAGGTAAATTTTACTAGATACTGACAAAAGCTCACAAAGTTTGATTTCTAAGCCCTGGAAATTCTATGAAGCTTTGATTTCAAATAAAACTCCCTGTACAAGCTGGAGAGTGTTGCTACCAGCATCCATGCTGGTCAGATTTTCTGTGGTGTTCACACTCCCTGCGAACACCACATGATGTAACTGCAGAACACTGAAATACCTGCTGACTTTCAATACCACAGTAAGACCCAGTGGTGCAGGCTCTGCATCCACACACCATCCCACTGACATCAAGGACATTCCTGCAGGCCTCGGTAAAACTCAGGAATCCACAGTCAATACACCTAAGCCTTAGAGCTTTGCCTACCATTTGATTTGTGTGTCTGAAATTGGAGTATTCCACACCCTACCAGCTGTAGCAGACCAAGGAACTTCCTTAACTGAGCAACTCCATAAAAATCTATGGACAAGTTGTTAACACCACAGCAAAACACAACTATTGTTATGGATAGCTACCCATTGATGGGTATAAAGCATCCAATAGTGAAGACAGAGAATTTTAAATGGCCAGTATGAAGTTACATGTTACACTTGGTATTTCAATGATTTGTTACTCTGGTTTAGTTCTTAGTCACAAGTCACATGGGAAGTCTCAACTGAGTTCTCTTTCTTTCGTTATTGGCAATGGACTAAGAAATGTTTTACTGTTTTCTTCCCACTCAGAAAGCTAGATTATAATTTTTTTTTTTAGAGGAAGCAACAATTATCTAACCTTTCAAATACAGAGTCTGAAATATCAGTTTGAGTGAGATCCAAATATTCCAAGTTGGGGCAAAGCTCCAAGATCTGTCTAACCTGAAAAAAGAAAGGAAAACAATCAGTAAAGTTACAAGCCAGAAAGGCTGCACACAGTGTCTAGAGACAACCTACAAATTAATATTCTTTTGGATTGCAACCCACTTACACTACCCAAGCATGTCAGTTATTAATTAAAGATTGCATAGCGACAATTATTAAATCCAAATTTCAAATTACACACCATTTTGCTGGACACAGCAGAACTGTAGGCCAATACCAGTGTCTTCACTGAGGAGCCTACAAGCGGGAGGACATGATGAATCAGGCCATGAAGTAAACGTTTTTCCATTTGTGCTATATTAATGGCAAGTGAATCTTCAGCTGCTTCTTCTGCAAAATAAAGCCAGAGAGAAACACTTAAAATCATTAAAGGACTTGGAAAAATATTTACTACAGATTGTGTAGTGCTCAGGGCTGCCCAGGGCATCTGTTTCCACCAACTTTTTAGGTATCAAAATACCATCTCACAGGTCATTTCATATATATATTTATATATGTGATTTAACAGCTTAAGACAAATTTTAAATCAAGACTAGACTGCTAGACTGCATCAGGATGCAAGATGATTCATCCAAACTTTCTGAAGAGATGAAGCCTAGCCTTTACCTCCAGACACATCCCCATAACTCTTCTACCTGCTCTCATGTTTGCTCTTTCCTGGACAAATTAATTCCAGTCATTAAAATCAGATGCCTGCTTCTCTCTTGCCAACCTCCATCCCCCTTTTTTTCCACTCAGCTTGTTTCTTATAGCTGTGTCAACTTCAGGGGAAAAAAAAAAAACAAACAAAAAAAACAAACAACAATTAAACAAAATCAATTTTACCTACCAGATTCATCTATGTCAGC
>WEIT01020666.1:1782-11910 GCA_013389985.1 Dryoscopus gambensis
CTCTTGACAGTTCACTTAGATCACATTGAGATGAAAAACTTTCAGGGACTTTCAAACTAGAAAGTAACATTTCTTCGAAGGATGCTTTTCAACTCTGTTTCAAACCAGTCTTTTCTGAAATAAAGTTATATCAAATAATTTAATTCAAGGCACTTTATCATTACTACTCAGGTACATGCAAGGGGGTTTTGCATTTTCTACAAGAAAACAAGAATTTTTTTTAAATCATGTTCCTTTATGAAACATCAGAATCTGGATACGGGAAAGTCACCACTGTACCACAGCATAGGTGTCAAAAGGCTTAATATTGTTTTTTCCAAGAACTACTTTCACATCATTTTTCTACTTCTCAGGTAACCCTCTCATAATTTCTGTTTTCCTCACAATGGGAATGCTTCAGAGGCTGTCCCACTGTGCCATCTCAGCAGCCTTGAGCTCATCTCCTGCCCTGTAGTGAACCTACTGCAAGTAAGGGCAGGTTGGGAGGGATTGTTGTGGAAGAACCTGAAAAAAACACAAAAAGCCACCCCATATCCAGAGTTCTGCTGCTGCTGCTTCTCTTACATCAACTCTTGCTCTTGTTCTCGCAGTTGATGCATGGGAAAACACTAACCACCTTGCAGAAAGCTAAAGGTCCAACTTCCAATATTATGGACAGACCCAGAACTGGGTGAACTGCAAAAACTGAGGTATGTGGGGACTGAGAGGCTCATGCCTGCAGAGCTCAGTGGATTATCACACTGACATTTTAGGCTCCTAAAAACTTGCCACAGATTTTTGGGTTTTTTTAAAGCATGGAGAACTCTTTCCAGACTCGAAGAAAACCACAGACTGAAATAAATCCACTTCAGCAGCATCCTTCCATGCAGAAAAATAGAAAAATTATGTTCACTGTAGCACTGCATAGTATTATTTTTATCAAACAAATCTGTATTGAGATCAAAATCTATTAAGAAAAGAAAAAAGAGGGTGAGCAAACCAAAACAACCAAGCTGGTTCAGCACTGCCATTAAGAATGTAGGTTTATATATACCTCTTCACCATGCCTCATTTTTTTTGTGTTGCTGTCTTCAGGACTGGATTTCTCTGAGAAGACTCAGGACCACCTCTTTTCCTCCTCTCTTCTGACTGCAATACATTTTGTGTCTTGTTTTTAAGCAAAGAATTACAGTGCTTGAGGCTGCAGAAGCTCACAAGCTGCTCATCCCAACTTGCCTCTCTGACAGTGATTAATTTTGCCTGCTTCAGTATCATAATAAAACATCCCAAGGCACATGAAACAATACCCAAGGGAGCTCATGCTCACCTGACGACAGTGTCCTGTTATGCTGTTGGCCCACTTGATGCATGCTTTGCTGTAGCAGGCTCAGGCATTCTCCAAGGCAGCTCAGGGTGGCAGCAGAGGTAGCTTTTAAAAGTAGCAAGTCCTGATCCAAGGCAGTAAGGGGTCCAGAATTTGGGAGAGCTTCAATGGCTTGTACAAGATTTTTCTGTTGTCCTTCAGCTTGGCTCATGATCTGTGAAGGTCCAAAAACATCTGCTGTCACAGGAAGTATCACTATGTGGCTGTTAAATTCTTATGGATTGAAATAGTGACTAAATGTGAAGAACTACCACGAATGGATGTTAATGTTCTGATCCAAACATACCATATACTCACCTGAAAAAACGAAGGGCTTGAGACTACCAAAGGCCTGTAAAAATGTCAAGACTATGTTAGAGAAAATAGTCTCTTAAAATAGTAGGTTCACAGTAGGTTTAATAGTGACTCATACTTTCTGAAAGTCTTTGTAAGGAAAAGAATGAAAATTCTACTTCCTTCTCCATTATTAATTTAGGCTTAGATTTTCTTGCCTTTGTCTGTGATTTGAGACACCCAGGGAAGTTATACTGTCCCTCCTCCTTTCCTAAATAAAGTATATAATCACAGTTTAAGAATGGGCATTATCCATTTCTCAAGCATCACTAAGGAACCATTTTTACAAAATGCAGTAATTTTTAAGTTTACAGATATCAGCATAGGAAGCAACTTAGAGTACTTATTTCATATCCAATATGAATACCAGCTGCCAGGCAGAAAGTTAACCTCTTTCTAGATTTGGACCATCCAGATGAAGACAAAAGGGGTGCTCTTACAGCAGGTAAGAACAGTATTTGAGCAGACTGCTCTTTAAGCAAATTGGCAAGCTTTCAAAATCCTAAAGGCAAAAGAAAAAGGAGATGTTCAAAATTTCTCTCTCCATTTTTATAGCCTGTAGGAAATGATATATGCACATAACAAGCCTCCTACACTTACCTTGCAAAAAACTTACTGCAAAAACTTACAGGTTTACACTTGAGGTATCCAAAGCTTTCAGAAAAATGTATCTGAAGACATCATAATAAACAAAGATTCAAGCTCCATTTGTCCACACTACTGTACTGTAAAAATGTATTATGAACTTCATGACTTTTTTATTATCATTATATTTTCAAGTATTGTGAGCTTTCTGCAGCCTTCCTATGCTACTGTAAATTGATTAAAAAAATGTATGTTGAGTGTACTGAAAAGCTAGAAAGGAAACCAACCTCAGAGATGCAAATAACCATTCTTGCAAAAAAAGAATAGAATTACACAAAAAGCTGTTGTTGCAGTCCATAAATTCAGCCAAATGCCTTGCTGAAGGTTAACGTGACATTTTAATAATCAACATTTAAAATAGAGGCCAGAACTTCAGTAAAAGCCACAGACAATTTTAATTCCCTTTGACAGAAAACAAGACCTGTCAGAAGATGACAGACCCCTCCAATATGCAGCTTTAGGCAACCACAGAATCCCAGGCAATGCTCTGTTTTCAGAAGTCACACACTGTGAACCTGAGCTCCACAGCACGTACAAGACGGCTGCTTCAAAGATAAAACAAAACCAAAAATACCACAGACACACACTTATGCAAGTATTCCTTCTTCAGGGAAAGGGCACAAGGAGGCAAACTGAAGGAACAGCTAGGAGAGGAAAGATGACCATCTCCCTGGAAGACTAAACAATGTAATTGTATGGAAAACTGCTTCTGTCCTTTTCCCATCCTGCACAAGAGTGTGAAATTGAAAACCTGACATTCTCATACTTCACAGTGACAGAAATGTTCTATTTTCATTTCCAACTGACTAGTTTTTCCACTTTTTTTTTTTTGTGGGAAACAGCTTACAATTCCAAGATCTGCTTCCATAAAAATTAAAATCAAAAATAAAACTTTGAAAACTTCAAACATTTCAATTTTCCCCTCCCCCTTAATTAAAGACTATATTCGTCTGCAGATAAGACAGGAGCATAAGATAAACTGATCAGGGAGCCTAGAAAACATTTGAAAAATTAACTGAATGTTTGCAGCTATCACCCAGCCCAGAACTCCACAGGCTTTTTTCAGCTGTATTCTTCCCAGATTAGGAGAAATTTCCATAAAATCAATTATTTTTTCTACCTTTATCCAAAACAAGGCGTTGGTCTGAGTCCTACTGTTTCCTAGCTGACCTAAGACAGCTTTAAAGCAGCCTTTTGATTCACCTTTTCCTTGCTACCTAGTTTCATGTTACAGTTGTGATACCAGCAGCTGTTCTACAGACCTGACTCAGCAGAAGACATCTGGAACAGCAACTTCTGTGTAGGATTCGAAGTATTAGAACTTGCTGCATGTTTACTGCTCAAGCCCTGATCAAAACCACACTGTTTAAGGTGCTTAATGACCAGAAAAAAGATGAACAACCTCCTGTATTCTAAAGTGACAGATCAACTCTATGGCATGACACATATTATTGATATAACTGAACTTTTTTTACATGCTTGCCAATTTTTTTAAGGACCTTGACAAAAGATTTCAAAAGGGCTGAAGGGTAGTTGTTCTATAGAGAGTAAATCAAGGAGAAGGTAACACAAAAACACCAAATCATACAAGATAAAACTCATTAAACACATTAACTCTTAACAGGACAGCCACTAAGTCATGCAGTTATATAATTATATCCTCTGTCTTACTGGTGGGTCCGGCTTTTGCTTTCTCCCAGGAGAGGCAAAATGCTTGACTCACTAGCAGTCTAAGCTAGTTTCAAAATCAGAATGAAAAGCTTTGATTTTGAGAAAAGTAAGTTTTAACTTTCCTTTTCCAAAGTGAAATAACTTGCCTAAATTTGAATGACTTTGCCCTTACATGGGTTTATTTTAGCACATTACAATTCCATCCTTCCCATTTGCTAATACAGACAGCTCAAAGTAGTAGTTCTCCACTTGTAACAACAACAAAGGCTATTTTTGCCCCATCTCCTCACCAAGTATCAACCTATTTCTCTTTCCACTCTTGTTTTGAATTTCACACCTCCTCTTCACCTATATATTCTTCTCATAATACCATTAAAAAACTGCACATTCTCAGAAATGCACTGAAACTTAAAAAACACAACTTTATGCTACATGTACAATAAAAAAACTGGAAGAACTGTCAGGACTACATGCATTAAAGGGAACAGTAAGTGTGCAAATTTCTAGCATTAGTAGGCCTGCATTTACTTAATTGCAAAATATTCAGTAAGAAGACGCCTCGTCCTAAGAAGACAACAGTTCAAATGCATGGTTTGCTCCTTTCTCCATCTTCTGCCTGATGCAGGAAAACAAGCAGCTGACATGTGCTCCCTATTAACAGCTGCTCCCGAAGCTTGAAGGAGATTCAGACTGCTTAGCCTGTCACAAACTCTCAGGTATTGCCTGTGTTCTTCTGGTGGGTTGACTTTGGCTGGGCACCCAGTGCCCACCACTTCCCCTCCCTGGCTGAACAACAAAAAGTTTGGGGGTCAAGATAAGGACAGGGAGGTCACACAATTACCATCACAGATAAAACAGATTCAACTCAGGGAAATACGTTTAATTATTACCCATCAGAGTAAGGTAAGGAGAAAATAAACCCAAATCTTACTTTTCTCCCACCCCTCCCTTCTTCCCAGGCTTAACTTCATTCCCAGTTTCACTACCTCCTTCCCCACATCAGCACAGGGGGACAATTAGTGGGAATTGCAGCCTGTTCATGACACATTGTCTCTGCCACTCCATCCTCCTTGCTCTCTTCACCTGATCCAGCACGGGGTTCTCCCACGGGAAACAGTCCTCCACAAACTGCTCCAGCACACGTCCCTCTCAGGGTCACAAGTCCTGTCAGTAAACTGCTTTTGGCCACAGGATCACAACCTCATTCAGGCATCCATCTGCTCTGGCATGGGCTCCTCCACGGGCTGCAGGTGGATCTCTGCTCACCATGGACCTCCATGGGCTGCAGAGGGACATCCGGCTTCACCATGGGCTGCACCACACGCTGCAGGGAAATCCCTGCTCCAGTACCTGGAGCACCACCTTCCCCTCTTTTGTCACTGGCCTTGGTGTCTGCAGTTGCTTCTCTCACATATTCTCACTGCTCTCTTCTCTGGCTGCTGTTGAGCAGCAGTTTTTCCCCTCCTTCTTGAATATGCTTTCACAGAGGCTCTACCACCATGGCCGATCGGCTTAGGCTTGGCCAGCTGCAGGTCCACCTTGGAGTCAGCTGGCCTTGGCTCTGTTGGACATCAGGAAGCTTTTGGCAGCTTCTCACAGAAGCCACGTCTGTGGCCCTTCTCTTGACCAAACCCTTGCCATGCAGAGCTAATACAATTCTCCTGAATAACATTACACTCAAAGAAACCTGCCATCTAATGAACCTCTCATGAATGTCAGAATGCAACAGGAAACATCTGCGATGTTTTCCTCTGTAGCTCATCCCCTCCCTACCACTTGCTCCAATACAGACAATCCACAGCATTTGCTGCTGCCTGCTTCCTCCTCTTCAGAGCTGATCTTAACATCCTGTGTGATTGCTTTCCCTACTTACCCCAGACACAGCAGCTGCTAGCTACTCCTTCACAGCTGGAACTGCACCTCCTGGATCTTCCTGTTGTGAACACATAGCCAACCATGATGTAAGACACAAACACGTATGTGGTAAGAATCCGAACAAATGACTAAATGGCAAAGTAGAAATTACTAATTCTCAGGGTTATCTCCACAGTACGTTGAAGATTAGCAAAAAAAGCCATTAGATACCCTAGGTTTTCAAATAAATTTATTTCAGACATAATAAGATGAAAGAACGTTCTTTCATGCGGTAAATAAGCTAAAATTAGTTACTAAAAATTAATTTAGGAAAATAATGAAAAATTGAAGTCCCATTTTCCATGCTAAAAGAAAAAAATACATGAATTCAGTATTTTGTTAGAATACTAGATAATACATTAATCTTTCCATGCAGAAAAATCATCCTACAAAACCTGAATGTAATTTTCTATTTAATCCTTCAATTTGTTTCTAGAAAGAGAAAGGGAGATATTCCAAATTATTAAGTATAATAATAAATAATCTCTATTCAAGATTTTTCCTCCCATCCCGCAACAAAAATAAACAAACTTCAAAGGAAGAAAACTGAATAGCCACACCTGAATATAAAAGCATATGGCTGCTTTTTCACATGATTTTAAATGCTTTTGTTATCCAGACTCCAGGACTAACACGCATAAGTCTGTTTGTCTAGGACAGATGTGTATTATCAGAACATCTTTCTTTCTAGCATTACTGCTCCTACAGGATTTCACCCAATTAACACCGTCCATCACAACAACCCAAAGCAAACACCAGCTTTATGCCATCTGTAAAACTACTCAATCCACAGCTGCCACAGGGGCACCTCCCAAGACAGTGACTTCAGGTTCCTCAAAGCAAAGGAAGAATGACATCAGCCATATTACCTCAGAGGGCAAGCAGACACTCTCCCTTTGTCACACAGGCCATGCGGAGCTGGCCAAGAAAATAGTAGCATCACCACTCCTGTCTTTCTATGTAATGATTTAAATACTTCAGATCATTCTACCCTTCTTTTGGAATATAAAGCACGAGTGAGATTCTTCAGACTGCACCAGACACAATCTGGTACACATATGAGCAATTTCAATTTCAGCTTAAATTTAGTTTACATGTTGTTTAAATGTAGTTTAAATAGTGTTGATCACACAATTGAAACCTTTTACAGATAGTATTAAAATATGCCTACTCATGCATGAGGAAAAATCCAGAACACTCCAGAGAAAAAAGAAAATGTTCTTTTAGTGCTGAAAACCCATAGAAATTCTGTATCATGAAGCTCCTCTGTGACATGCTAGAAATCATTCATGAAGGAAACATTCTGCTCCATCAGTTAATAACTCTTTTTCTCTACGGTAGTAATCTCTGCACACCATCGCCAGCAGCACTGGTCTGCCAACTTATCTGTAGGCAATTCCTCTGAAAGATTTAACGCAGTGATTTTTATTTTTCAATCCTTTCCATTATTGACTGCATGCAAGTTGAAAACCATTATTAAAAACATGGGAAAATAAACAACGCGATAAAAAGTGCATCTGTAAAAATAACCAGTTGTGTGGAAAAAGTTTTAGACACTTAAATAATAATAGAAATGCAACATGCATCACTTCCTTAAATCTCTAAGTCAAGCTGTCCTTGTGATAAGTTTACTGCGTTTAAGACTGGGAAATGGCCAGTTTGCTGCT
Organism: Dryoscopus gambensis; assembly: GCA_013389985.1. NCBI lineage: Eukaryota > Metazoa > Chordata > Aves > Passeriformes > Malaconotidae > Dryoscopus > Dryoscopus gambensis. Next base: position 9,376 of record WEIT01020666.1, read on the forward strand.
TCACTCTTTTTTGGCAGGACTTGATTGGTTGGTGCTTCATTTGGGGTGGGTTTTTTTAATAAGGTGTAATATGAAAGCACAGTCTCTCTCTGACACAGAGACACACACAGAGACACTTCCTGGAAATACTAGTTTTTTGCTTTTTAGAAAACAGTACCAGAAAAATAACTTTTCAGAAAACATTGGGAAAGGACAGGAGGTGAGACCAGCTTTTTAAACTACTCTAGAATAAGTCACAAGTGATATATGAGTCAGGACATTTAACCATTTTTAAACATGCATATTCACAGGGGGTTGGATTTTTTTCTTTTATTTCATAGAAAATAGATTTTCTTAAAAGCAAAAGCAGATGAAGAACAGAAAATTCCACATGTAAAAAATAAAAACCTTCTAAATCACGGTAAACATGATTTATTGTGTTGCCACATGAACCTAATACAGCCATCAATTCTGACTTTGAGCAAAGACTCCTCTTGCAATCTTGACCTGTATTTCATCAACAACACAAACTGTCATACTGTAAAAATCAAAAGTAAAACAGACAGCCAGTATAAGTAGAATATATGCATATATGTATATGTGTATATATATACACATACATCTATCAGGAATATATCAAAATGTAAGATACTGATATACCTGGAACTCCAATGTCACTAAAGCAATCACACCAGTCATTAATTAGACACACTAGCTACCAATTCAGCTCATATTCACAAATCCCACAGGATTTCCATTAAATCTCACCCCTTTCCACTGTTTATTCTGAAAAAGGAAAGAGCATCAACACACATGCAAAAAGACTACTGTAAATACTGTTAACCATCAGCTCAGAAAGTATATCTCAACAATCAAGATGTCTGACAAATGAAGGTAACTTCTACAAATGCAGTAAAAGTGATTTTTTTTTTTCAAATTTAATGCACTGTTGTTTTGAGTTAAGCATAACCACTGCAAAGGAAGTGAACTTTTGCCTTGACTTAAGTACTGGAAAGAGTTCTCAGACTACTCAAGGTCACTTGCTGTGTCCATCTTACTACTTCACGAAAGAAATTTTCTGACGAGGATTTACAGACTTCACTCTTTTCTTCAGTAAAGTCACATAACAGATCTTTTAATGGGATTCCAGCTATAGCGTGCAAGCTGGGAAGACAAAATTACAGCATAATATGTAACTATTATATACAACTAAGAAATAGCTAAGAACAAAGGTTGCTGCTGGAAGTACTCCAATAGCTAACATAAATCTCTTCTCAAAATGATTTTGCACTTCAGCTTTTAAAGTGTCTAGTGTAGAAACACGAACAAGACCAGATGACCACCAGTAACATATCTGTACACTTTGCTTGCAATAAAATCTGACCTTCGGACCAAAAAGAACCTTCCTTAAACTGTAAACAGGAATTCTACCTACAAAGCTTCAATCTGGGTTAAGACCCAAAACAGCCTCTGTGAACATTATCATGCTAATGACAAAAAATGTTTTAAAGAAGGATCCTACAACACCAAGTGAGATACTCTGAAAATGTCTTGGAAAGATGGAACCAGATAATGACATCTGTATCAGCTGTCCTTTCCTGATTACTGCTTCCCTCCCATTACCGGGAATAAGCACGACATTCCCCATTATCATCACCTCAGGATAGCAGCCAGCTTGACCTCAATTATTTTAATGAAGCAAACAATGAACATTAGAATTGGAATGACTTGTTATATAATAGTTATTAAGGCTTAGACACATACATCCTATCAACAAAGCTTCAAAGGAGCAAGTTAATTTTCATTTAGCATGTAATTTGCAGACAGAGACACAAAAAGTGATGGAACAAACAGAACTACACCTCTGTCAATCAGGATGGAAGCTAATCACCAGGGCACACTTCTTCCTCAGTCCTTGCCTCTGCTTTCACAATTCAATTTTTTCCCTCGAAGGAGAATGAAAACAAGCTCCCTCCACCCCTTCTGTTATTTTGTTTTCTTTTCCCTAACCAGAAACCCACATAATCTCTATTACAGGAAAAACTGAAAAGTCAGTTGCTACATATCTTCATTGTCTCAGCTAACAAAACATTATTTCCTTTGGGGTTTTGTTTTGGCTGTTTGTGCTCAGCCTTCTCCCCACGTGTTCCACAGGGTGGTTCCTTGTGAGGAAAATCATACAGAACAAACATCAAATGTCATCAGGACTGAGTCTAAAAGTCAAGTCGAAGACAACCAGAAAAACAGGGAGTGGAGGAGGCAGGCTGGCTCAATTGTTTCCTGTTCTTAGCTACTCTTACCAATCTGCTGCTGTCCCACTGGTCGGATCAGCACCTCCTGGGGCTAGGAGCTCTCCACAGACTTCAGCACAGGGTTTACTCTCCAGAGAACAGCTCTTAATTACCTACATCTGTCATGAACATTTTGAACTGGCTAGTTAATTTCTTCATATACTAAAGATGAACCTATGCTCCATTCTTTACCCATTCAATCTCTATTTTATATCTTCAAATTCTGTAACCTGGACTCTTGCTGAATATCCTTACAACATAATAT